>BSBK01014163.1:82500-140495 GCA_027943335.1 Chamaecyparis obtusa
GGAACATTTTACTTGATTGTTAAATTATGTGTACTTGAGTGATTATATCTATTGACATCAGTTTCCTGTTACTTCAAATATGCAAGTTAAGATTAAAGATTTAAATTCTTAGGATATAATGTACATGTTATGATTATCTAATCAAAACATCTAATCTAATCATTTAAACATCATCTAATCAAATCATTTAATATCATCTCATGTAATCATTTAACATCATCTAATCATTTCCCTAAACTAGAGAGTCATCGAGACATATGCAAACAGAGTGACCCTCTAACTGAGACTCATGAGTATCCTCTAGCTGTGATGTACAAATTGACCCCTACAATTTTATTACAACATTTGGGTATATACACACATATTTAATTATGTAGAATATTTATAATATATTAATTTAGACAAGTACATGTACACACATTTAAAAGTATATTTAAAACTTACATGAACACTAGTAGGTGTCACATCCATAAAATATCTCCTAACAACATGCTATGATCCCAGACTAGAGGTAGTAAGCTCTGCTAATTATACCTATAAAATATTATACATGCACAAACATCAGTACATGCGTGAATACAATTAATTATTCTTTAAGTGTATAGTGATGTAAAAAGTAAATTAAATTAAATACCCCGGTCTCAGGAGTAGGAGGATAATCACCGTGCACCAGGGTGTCATTGACAGAAGCTGCATCACCCACACCATCTCTGACGGTCTTAACCCTCTCTAGTAATGAAGAGTGTAGGGGGGTATGTAACTAAGATGAGAGTGGTGTAGAGTCAGTAGGATGCAAAGGCGTATCCATTAATTATCCTATATCAGTGCCTACCTCAACTTGACTCAACCCTCATAGCTAATCCTCAAATTTATCTACTCCCTTAGTGGTGATGCAAACATCTCCAACTTATATCCCTACCTCTACATCAGAGTGTTGTTTTGAGTAATTTGTTGAGAATTGTGATGACTATTGTGTAGAGTGCTAAGTTGAATGGTGTGTAGAGTGTTGTGTAATGTGGTGTCCATGACTCGATGGCCTGTCTTGGGTTGCATGAAATACAAGACCATGTGCAACAATAATGACATCTCTGATAGACTATACCAATATCCTCTAGAATTCTAAAATATAGGAATATGATTGCAAAATATTGTCCAAAAATAAAGCACCACATCCAAGTGATTGTGTTATTGTGAAAGCTCTCGTATATCACCCAGTGTAAGAAGACATGCGACACTATATGCCATATCACTTGATCCTAATACAACACTAGAGGATGCCTGAGAAGAAGATCTTGGTCAAATGGTTCTAGTAATAATATATCTTCCCAATGTGTCAGAAGTAATGATACAAGCTGCAGATAGAATCTACCTTATCCTATCAGCTACTTCCCTCTATGAAGCAATGACAACTCTATCAATAGTAGCAGCCATCATTGGTTTCACTATTGGATTCATCTACCCAACCAACTATCTATGAGTAAGTACAACTTGATCATCCCTACAGTACTGATCATAATCAATAACTCTACCATGTCCCTAGCCAAAATATCATGGAAGATCTAAATATTTGACATTGAGTCTTTGAAGGAACTCAACATATAACTATTGGGTAAAATATAATTGAATTTAGTTGTTATGAGGATAACAACCATGTGCAAGAAGGAATTGAGGTTGTATCATACACACTATCTAAGGAATGACACAATGAGTAACCTGATATCTCCTCACCTTAGTCTTCCCCTCATAAAATGAGAAGACATCTTGTTTGATGATATCCTGAGAGACAAGGCTCTAGAGCTGTTATAAGGATACATCACCCACAACCTCAACTCTCAACTCTCGAAAGATCCTCTCAATAACCTACAGTGAAAATAAGGAATGTGACCTCAATCTCGATGTGAGATCATCATGAATTATCAAAATAGTAGTACAAATATCTATGTACAAACCCTCCTTGAATCTACTGATAGCCTCTTGAATTTGATGCATCTCTACTGTAGCACACTGAAATATGGTCACTAAATAAGAAGTGCACTCATAAATAGGGGCTACAATAGTATTAGGTACCTGACCTTGAGGTGCATCATCCTGATGTACATCCTAATATACATCATCTCTATCATGTGTAGCCATCTAGGGGTAACATGTGTTAAATATTAAAAATTAAGTACTTGAGTACATTACAAGTGCATGTAAAATGAAAAGTAATATACAAATCTAAAGTTATACATTTAATAAAGTACATTTTTTTAAAAGATCTAACAATACTTACATAACAATTAAACATATCATCTTTAAAATAAATTTAAACATCTAAATATCTAATTTTCCATAATAGGGGTCTTATTTCATTAAATGTCATAATAGGGCTCTTATGTCATTAAATGTCATAATATGGGTCTTATGTCATAAAATGTCATCTAATGATACATAATGTATCTTAAATGCATAATTTTAGTATCCTAAGGGGTCCTAAATGGTATTAAGTTGTTATAGGACCTCTTAAAGGGTACTAATTGGTCCTAAGTGGTCTTAAGGGGGTTTATATGCCATAATAGGTACTTTTAAGGGGTCTTATGTTCCATAATAAGTCATCTTAAGTGGTCTTATGCAACATAATAGGCCATCCTAATTGGTTAAGTAAGGGAATGTACATCGTATTAATAGGACCTTTTTAGAGGTAAATTATCTTTGAAAAGGTCATCTTGAGGGGTATTATGTCATAATAACTTCTACTAATGGGTCTTATGTTATAATAGGTCATCTTAATGGGTATTATGTTCTATTATGTCTTATAATAGGTCCTACTAATGGTTCTTAAAGGGTTTTATGTCACAATCTAGAGGTTATTAAGAAATCAAGTATAATGTAATAAAATATTGACTAATCTAAGGGTTCTAGGTGTCTTAAGGGGCCTTGGGTGTCTTAATAGGTTTTAAGATACATACTTAAGGGGTCCTAAGATAATATTTTAAAATGTCTAACTATACATGTGTATAACAATTTTATGTATAAAATGGAAACATCTAGAACATATACATAACATTTAAATATTTCAAAAAGAAATCTAAATATTTAAACATCTAAAATACGCACGTGGACATAAAAAAAATTCTACAAGTTTAAAAACTAACATTTTTTGTATATTTTTTGATACATACTAACTAAAAAAAATTAACAAAATAAATTTTTAAAAAATAATTTTCTCATAATTTGGAACTAGGGTTTTCTAAAATTTTCTAACTAAGGCTGTCTAATTACGGTTTTCTAGCTAAGGTTTTCTAACTAGGGTTTTATAAAAGAAATTAACTAGGGATTTAAAACATTAGTATAACTATGGTTTTCTAACATTTTCAAACAAAGGGTTTGTAAAATTATCTTAAAAAAATCTTAAACATGTGTACATAACATATTAACATATCAAAAATAACCTCAAATATTTAAATATCTAACTATACATGTCTACAACTTTAAAAACTAACATTTTCTACATTTTCTAATATAACTAACTAAAAAAATTGAAAACAAATATTTAAGAAATAATTTTTAGAATATTTTTACAATAGTTTTCAAATATTTTCTAACTAGGGTTTTCTAGCTAGGGTTTTCTAACAAGAATTTTGAAAAATTATCTAACAAAAAACAAAAAACAAAAAACAAAAAACAAAAAAAACAAAAAAAAACTAAGATAACTAAAAATAACATAATTTACAATTAAAAAAAAAGAAAGGAAGAATTATGTGTAGCTAGTATCAAAGATGGTCGAAAGATGTCAAAAATGCTCGCAGGATGTTGATATCAAGCTAGGATGTTAGAGGGTTCGATCTAACACATGGGGGTCCACAAGATTGCGAAAACAAAAGGTGAAAATGACTTGTCGTCACCAAATTTTATTAACAATATGGCTCAAGGGGGGTTTGAATGAACACCCCTCTTTGTACAAAGCACCTTGCATAGGGGCTTCATACAAAGGAGGGGTGTTCTTTCGAACACCTCTATGTGGGGTGTTCGAAGGAAGGCTCCCAAGGCCTCGAACATACATGTTCGAATGAAGGGGCTCAAAATGAAAAAAAAAATGGACATCAATTTTCCTTCACTAGAAAAAGTGGGAACCACTTTTGTGGTGACTCAATATGATGAAGGGTGCTCCCCTTAATACCACAAACACATAACAGAAACAGAGAAACCACAACAATATGCAAGAACAAAAAATTGGCTTCTTATTATCTCCACAAATGTGGAATTACAAACTTTCAGAATTACAATATATGCAAAGCCACATGGGCATTCCCTTACAATATTCTTTAGGACAAAGCCCCGAATCAATACCCAGAACTATTCTGAACTGCCTAAGACAATAATACAGCCTTCCTTATATATGCAATTTTCCACCGCCTGGGAAGGTTCCAGAATTTTAGCCAATAATGCCGACCAACTTAGAATTATTTTATTTTACATTTTATTACATCATAGTCGACTCAAGATAACCTTTGAAACCCGAACAGAAATTTTGAAGAAAATTATTTTCCGCCATTTCAGGTGGCCCAACTTCTGAAGACCATAAGTCATCACCAGTTGACCCGCTCGGCTATTATAACCCCATTTCGGAAACGCCACGAAGCGCTCTACAGGCTTGACTTATGTAAGTGCCCATCACCCAAATTTTTGACCTCATCCGGGGCCTCTAAAGCCTTCAAAACTGAGTTCAAAGTTTTTGTACCCTGCTGCCAATACCGAAAATCTTCAATATCTTCCAATATACACTTGATCTGGCAATGAAACTTTACTGGCAGACTTATATGACCAAAATGAACCTCCAAGAAAGAAATAAGATCATTCTGAGCACATACGAAAATTACCAAAAATAGTAACTTTCCATAAATAGCAGCTCTGCACAAAATAGCCCTTATTGAATATAAAAACAGAAATATTTTTGGGTGATGCAAGATTGCTCTTACACCCAGGATGCTCCTGCATCAAACACCCGGGGTAATTTGAGAAGTGACCCTGTCACGACTCAGGTGTGCAGAGGAAAACAAAAATTGAATCGTGTCCCCGCTGTGTCCTCGGTAAACCAAGAACAAAGTCCATGCTGATATCCTCCCAAGGCTTCTCTGGTACAGATAATGGCTGATACAACCTTGTATTCTGCTTCACTCCTTTTGCCATCTGACATACTCTGCAACTCTATACAAACTTCTTCACATCTTGCTGCAACTGTGGCCAATAATAATTCTCACTAACCAAACCAAGGGTTTTGTTACGACCAAAATGTCTAGCCAATCCTCCGCTATGCTTCTCCTTGATGAGATTCTCCCTCATAGAACTTTGTGAAATGCACAACTGACTCCCTCTGAATAGCATATCATCCTGGATGATGAAATCCAACCATTTCATCCTGTCTAGAGTAACAGGTTCTATACAAGCTTTCTAAGCTTCACCAAAATCAGGATCCTCTGGATACAAATTCTTGAGTTCCTTGAACCCAACCACTTCAATCTGCATTTCTGTCAGCAATAGTTGCCTTCTGCTAAGAGCATCTGCAACCCTATTAGACTTTCCACTCCTGTGTTTCAAAACAAATGTATAACTCTGCAAAAACTCAACCCATTTCAAATGCCTTTGATTCAATTTTCCTTGACTATTCAAATATTGCAAAGCTTGATGATTAGTATACAAAACAAACTCCTTAGGAAATAGATAATGTCTCCACTTCTTTAATGCCTGAACTATAGCATAAATTTTTTGATCATAAACAGAATATTTCCTCTTGGCATCATTTAACTTCTCACTGAAATAAGCAACAGGTTTACCTTCTTGGCTCATAACAGCTCCTATTGCAGTACCACTAGCATCACAATCTACTTGAAACACCTTATTGAAATCTGGAAGTGCTAAAACAGGTTGTTCTGTAACTTTTTGTTTCAATAATTGAAAACTCTTTTCTGCTCCTTTAGTCCACTTAAACTCTTTTCTATCCCCTCTCATTGTTTCAGTCAAGGGTCCACAAATACTGCTAAAATTTCTGATAAACTTTCTGTAAAAGCTAGCTAGACCATGAAAAGATCTTACCTCAGTAGCACTCCTTGGAGTAGGCCATTCAAGGATAGCCTGTACCTTCTCTAGATCCATTTTTAGACCTTCTGCTGAAACTACAAATCCCAAATACACTAACTCTTTCTTCACAAAACTACACTTCTTCAAATTAATCAACAATTTCTCTTCTCTCAACTTCTCAAATACCATACGAATATGCATCATATGCTCATCCAATGTCTTACTAAAGATCAAAATATCATCTAGGTAAACAATGACAAACTTACCCAAAAATTCTTTCAGAACCTTGTTCATGAGCCGCATGAAAGTGCTCGGTGCATTGGTTAGCCCAAAAGGCATTACTAACCACTCATATAGTCCTTCCTTTGTCTTGAAGGCAGTCTTCCATTCATCTCCTTCTCTGATCCGAATCTGGTGATATCCACTCTTCAGATCTATCTTTGAGAAATACACAGCTCCACTCAAACAGTCCATAATATCATCCATTCGTGGCAATGGAAACCTATACTTGATTGTGATCTTGTTTATTGCTCTGGAATCTGTACACATCCTCCATTCTCCATTCTTCTTTGGTGCTAATACCGCTGGTACAGCACAGGGACTCAGACTCTCACGGATCAATCCTTTCTGTAACAGTTCATGTACTTGTCTGTTCAACTCCTCACTTTCTGCAGGTGTCATTCTGTGTGCTGCCTTATTCGGCAAACTCACTCCTGGGATCAAGTCCATCTGATGACTGATCTTCCTGACCGGTGGTAATCCATCAGGCACTTTATCGGATACAATATCCTGAAACTCATTCAACAAATCTGCAACTTCTACAGGAACATCTTCTACTTTCTCTTTACCAGCTTTTGGAATTAAAGCAAAACATACATGGTCATGCCTCATACCATCTAGGAAATTTCTTCCATCAACAAAAGTTATCCTTGCATTACCACATATCTTTTCTTCAGTCTCCTTCAATGGTTTTAGCTTATGCCGCACTTCATCCTTTGTCAGGGAATAGGTATTCGCACGACCATCATTTACAGCACATCTGTCAAACTGTCATGGTCTACCCAACAACATATGACATGCATCCATAGATATGATATCACACAATACCTCATCTTGGTATCCGCCAATCTTGAACTTCACCAGGCATTGTTCATTGACCATGACCTTGTGGTCATCCTGTACCCAGGCAATCCGATATGGATGTGGGTGTTTCTGTCTCTTGAGCTTCAACTTTGTCACCATCTCTTCTGACACCAAATTGTCAGTGCTTCCACTATCAATGATCACATCACAACATTTACCTTCACACTTGCACCTGGTGCGAAACAGGCTCCTCCTTTGCTCAGGTTCATTCTCACCACTCAATAGGACTCTTTTGTTAATCAACGTTTCTCCTCTTTCAGCATCTTCAGAATTTGATGATCTGGCATCTTCATCTACATGTGCAACTCTGGCCTGGCCTTCATTTCTTCTGTCTGTTCTGCCTTGGCGCTGAGGACATTCAAATGCCCTATGACCTTCTTCTCCACAGTGAAAACATGTTCCACGGAAACCTCCTCTTCCAGATCCTTGTGCTTTTCCTCTTCCTCTCTGATCTCTATTATTCTAATCCTGGAAGCGATTGGAATTATTTCCACGCTGATTCTGACTGCTACTAGCCTCATCCTTCTTTTTTAGATCTTCATTTCGGCCACCATATGACCGTCCACCAGATCGTCCACCGCGACCTCTTCTATTTTGTCTGCTCTCGAACTTCTTGTTCAGCTTTTCCTCTACTTTTAGGGAAAATTGGTATGCCTCCTCAATACTGCTCATTCGAACCAGATTCAACTCCTCCTGAATACTTGGCCTTAACCCATTAAGGTATCGGGCAAATTTCTCCTTATCAGCTTCTACATGGCCTGTTCTGATGAGGAGTCGATAGAACTCCTCTGTATACTCCTGAACAGATCTTCCTGCTTGCTTCAAAATTTGCATTTTCTTTAGTAGATCAAGCTCATAATCAACAGGAATGAACTGTCGCTTCAATTTATCCACCATCCGATCCCATCTTGTGATTTTATCTTTCCCTCTTCTATTTCACTCCAATTGAATTTCTTGCCACCAGATCTTCGCATGACCTTTCAGTCTGGCCTTCGCAAATTTGACCCTATCAGGATCCTCAACATCTTCATACTCAAAATATTCCTCACATTCATTGATCCAGTCGATCAATTCCTCTGGGTTAAGATTTCCAGAAAATGTAGGAACCTCAATCTTAGGTCTTTTCCCAATCTTGGAAATTGCCCGAAAAAGTCTTTCTTCCTCCTGGTTCACAATTTCAGCTTCTCCTTCTTGATATTCTTCTTCAGCTTCATCCTCGCTTTCGTCTCTGACATTAAGATTCATTCCTCTACGAATCTCTTCTTGTAATGCTCGCACTTGTCTCTGCAGCTCTCTAACCTCAGGTGTTACAACACCAACTCTTCCGCCACGTTCCCTTCGTGGAGGCATTTTCGCGATGCGCGCTGAAACCCTAGCCACGTCCCTGGTGCAAACTACCTCACAGTCGGTGATCTGTTTACACACTCAAGAACTCCTGCTCTGATACCACTTGATGAAAGGTGCTCCCCTTAATACCAAAAACACATAACAGAAACAGAGAAACCACAACAATATGCAAGAACAGAAAATTGGCTTCTTATTATCTCCACAAATGTGGAATTACAAACTTTCAGAATTACAATATATGCAAAGCCACATGGGCATTCCCTTACAATATTCTTTAGGACAAAGCCCCGAATCAATACCCAGATCTACTACCCAAAACTATTCTGAACTGCCTAAGACAATAATACAGCCTTCCTTATATAGGCAATTTTCCACCGCCTGGGAAGGTTCCAGAATTTTAGCCAATAAGGCCGACCAACTTAGAATTATTTTATTTTACATTTTATTACATCATAGTCGTCTCAAGATAACCTTTGAAACCCGAACAGAAATTTTGAAGAAAATTATTTTGCGCCATTTCAGGTGGCCCAACTTCCGAAGACCATAAGTCATCACCAGTTGACCCGCTCGGCTATTAAAACCCTATTTCGAAAACGCCACGAAGCGCTCTACAGGCTAGACCCGCGCAAGCGCTCGTCAATCAAATTTTCGACCTCATCCGGGGCTTCTAAAGCCTTCAAAACTGAGTTCAAAGTTTCTATACCTTGCTGCCAATACCGAAAATCTTCAATATCTTTCAATATACACTTGATCTGGCTATGAAACTTTACTGGCAGACTTATATGACCAAAATGAACCTCCAAAAAAGAAATAAGATCATTCTGAGCACATACGAAAATTACCAAAAATAGTAACTTTCCATAAATAGCAGCTCTGCACAAAATAGCCCTTATTGAATACAAAAATAAAAATATTTTTGGGTGATGCAAGATTGCTCTTACACCCAAGATGCTCCTGCATCACAATACACGAGACATAAATTTATTTACTAATAACTATTACATAGATACATAAATTTTAATTAATATTTTATTTAATCAATTTTTATTTTTAAATTTAAAACTATAACTAGAAATGAACAACCATCAAAAAATTATTACCATTTTATGCTATAAAATATAACTTGTGTTTGCAATTTACTTGTCCTTTCTATAACTCTCCTTTTTAATTTAATTATTTAATGTATCTCTTGTACCTCTTATTTGCAAGTTTATGTAATAATTATTTAATAATATGACTTCAAATAATTTAATATAATAAATATATTAAAATATAAACATGAAAATATTACAATATATTATTTTTAAAATAATTTTAAAAGAAAGTTATTTCTTCATAAAAATTAGAGTTATAAAATTATGAAGAAAGAAAATATTAAAAAATAATTTAAAAGCTTTTAAATATATTTATTTAGAATAATATATTTTTTTACTTAATTATGTACTATTATAATATTTTTTTTATAAAACTATTACACATACTAATAATAATAATAATAATAATAATAAATTAGAACAAGAAATACAATTTTTATTTTTAAATAAGCCAGCAAATCTTTATGTTTAAGCATGGCCGAAATTGGTACGCACCACTTGACTTCTTTCATTCGATCATTCCAAAACATTAAAGTCTTCATGACATCACATTGAATTGAATTGTAGTCGGTCTTTGAACAGTTTCTTTTTGACCTAATGACCCAAACTAAAACGCGTATCTTACCAAGGGGGACACTTCTGGATAGCCACGGGTGTCATAGCAGTGTGTGCTTGGAAGGGAATCTCTTGCGATACATTTAACACCGTTGCCAAAGTTGATCTCACAGGTGCTCATATTCCCGGAAACTTGACTTCTGACATCGACATCGAAGCGGATGACTAAGATTTCGAGGCTGAAAATCCTCCAGGTCAACATTGCTGGATTTCAATATCTTGATGCTTAACAATATCTTAAACATTTATTATTTTTGGATATGCATAATGTATTGTTATATAGTAAACAAATATTAGGGTAGCAATGTATATGGACAATAAATATATTATATTTTTTAATAAAATATGTGAGATTGTCAAAAGATTTTACTGCTCAACTATTGGTCTATTTGTGTTGAATATAAATTTTATTTTATATAATAATGTGTTATTTTTATAACAACAAATTATTTTTTTGTGTACAACTATAATTGGTCTTATTGTGTTGGATATAACAATTAGAGATAACAAATATGTATGCTTAGAAATAGGTATTTGGTCCATTTAAGTTGTATATATGCTATATTTTGCATAGAAATAAATTATTCTATTAACAACAAATGATATTTTTAAATTGAACTACTAGATATTTTTAAGTTAAGTTTTGGTGGAATCTTTAAAAAGTTATTTTTTGGACACTTTGCACTAGACTTGTTATTTTAATGAGTTGCATTATGAGTCACACTTTCAAACCTTAGTTGTAGGTAGTTAAGTGCACACTTTATATTTTAAAAAAATAATGAAGGTCGTACGATATTCCATTCTACGACTAGATATTGATGAAGTTAGCCCTCACAACTACTAGTCCCTCTCCTCTATCGTGTAATATATGTGTGTGTGTGTACACACACGCACGCACATCTATATATACAAATACATAAATATATGTGTATATGCAAATGTATATGTATGTATGTATGCGTACATATGCACACATATGTATACATAAGCACAAATAAATACACAAATATAAATGACACACACACACATATTTGTGTGTGTGTACATATATGCGTACATACATACATGACCCACATTAACATGTAAATTGAAAACATCCAAAATGAAGGAAAAATGATGGAAATATCAATTAAGGATAACAAAAAAATAGATTGACAATGAAAAATGATGGAATGATCCATTAAGGACTCAAAATACCCACTACCTATTTACCAGTTGAATTCTTTAATAAAAAAAAATTATTTCTAAAAAATTAATATTAAAAAAAAATATAATTGGAATCCTATAATGTAAACCTCTCCAAATATTATCTCAAAAAAATAAAACTATTAAAATATGACATGTCATCTAATAAGAACATCTTTGAAATGTCAATTTATTAGACATTGCTAAAATCGTTCTAATGAAAACACAAGTAAATATTTTTGGTAGAAGAATTATAGGTGTTCAATCTAGAAACTGGTAATCCAAATGAAAAAGCATATGGGAGAGAGTTTCACATCAAAACAAACTATTAAAAAACAACAAGACAAAAGCTTAAAATTTTCTTCCAGAATTCTAATTGCTACACAAACTTAGACGCACAAACAAATAGATGATCAACTCACCAAAATATATTCTTTATTTTACAGTCAATAGTTAAACTTAGAAACTTATTCTTTGTTATATCCTTTCAAAAATAGTTGAAATGGAAAAGAAAACGAGAGATAGTTTCACGTCAAAACAAACTATTGAAAAACCACAATACAAAAGCTTAAAATTTTCTTCCAAAAATCCAATTGCTATAAACCGATGACAAAATAGATGATCAACTCGCCAAACATATCTTTTATTTTAGATCAATAATTAAGCATAGAAAAACTTATTCTCCATTAGCTTCCTTCAATAATAGCTCTCGGTTATCCTCAACGACTGAAATTGAGTGAACCATTTGACTACAACTTTACACCGCATAATAGAGATCGGAAAGGGTCAAAGTGGGCCCACGCTCACTGACAACTTTGTCTGGCTCAAGGAATCCAACACGTTAAAGTCGCCACGACTTTGACATTAAGATGGAGTTCTTTTAGCACGGGTTTTCATCCTTACCCTGCATAACAGAGATTGGAAAGAGTCAAGGTGGGCCCACGCTCAGTGACAGCTGTGTAGCCAACAATATATTAGTCGGTGACACGTAGCATACGTTGCAATTCCGTCTCCATTGCCTTCAACCCATCTTGTTCTATTATTCTCATTTACGTTTTCCCTGAAACAAAGAGTTTGATCAATAATTGCCTTCTTTAACACGTTAAAGATTTCAATGACATTGACGATAACAGAGAGAGACGTCGCATTGAAATGTAGCCAGTCTTTAACACTATGTTTGAATGGTTTCTTTTTGGCCAAGTAAGTCGTTTTGTATTTTTTTATCGGATGTCCCAGAAGAGATTAAGTTGTTTCGTATTTTCTTGACGAAGATTAAGTTGACCTCGACTTTGACGTTCACAATGAGAGACGGCACATTGAATTGTGGCCAGTCCGTCACGCATCTTCTTAGAACAAGAAAACTAGGAGGCTTAAATCGGAAGGAAGCTTTAGGACATTCTCTGCAACGAGGGGTTTTTACTTTGGCTCAATCATACCACAAATGAGGTCCTGCCCTGGTCTGCCATTCTTTTGCTGCATTCTTACCTGTTCACTCTTGCTTCTGCACTGCACTTCCCTTTCGCAAGACGGCCTAATTCTTTTTAAAATTAAGAAGGAAGATTGGAGAGATAAGTATAACATTAATGCTTTGGGTAACTGGGATGAATTTGACCAAAATCCTTGTGCTTGGAACGGAATCTCTTGTAATGCATTCGACACTGTTACCAAGGTTAATCTCACGGGTGCTTCTATATCAGGCAGCTTGACTTCTGCATTATGCGGCCTTGCTAATCTCACTGTGTTGATTCTCCAATACAATATATTCAGCGGTCCCTTCCCCAATGGCCTCTTGCATTGCAAGCGTTTACGACAACTTGATCTTTCAGGCAACAAATTTGCCGGAGCGCTGCCTAGTAGTATCTCCGAATTGAGCGAGTTGAAAGAATTGAGCCTCGCTGTTAATAGTTTCAGTGGCTCCATTCCTCCAGCCTTTGGAATGCTGCCAAAGCTGGAATCTCTCTTCCTCAACGACAATAGTTTGAATGGGACACTCGATGGTCTCCGGATTTCCAAGTCTCTGGTGACATTCGTGATTAGCAGTAATCCTCTCCTTCCGGGTACCGTACCCAGATGGTTAGGGGATTCAAGGCTGCTGCGGGAGTTACGGCTACAGAACTGTAATCTTGAAGGTGAAATCCCCGATATTTTTGGCACTATGACAGAGCTGGAGTTGTTGGATATGTCGTACAATCATCTACAAGGTAATATTCCGAGTAGTTTAATCAATCTTTCAAGTTTGAGAGAACTTCGTCTAAGCAGCAATAATTTATCTGGGCAAATTCCTGCTAACATTGATCAACTAAGGAACTTGAGCATTTTTTATATGTCGTACAATCATTTATCTGGGCAAATTCCTGCTAACGTTGATCAACTAAGGAACTTAAACATTTTTTATATGTCGTACAATCATTTATGGGGTGATATTCCAAGCAGTCTAATAGATCTTCCGAATTTGGGAGAACTGCTTCTCAATAACAATAATTTGTCCGGACAAATTCCTGCAAATATTGATCAACTGAGAAATTTAACGGATTTGGGTCTTCATGACTCTGCATTGATAAAAGGCATTTCTTTCGATATATCCAACAATAACTTGTCTGGACGCATTCCTGACGCTCTAGACAACGAGTTTAACATGGACAACATACTACCCAACCCAAGGCTTTGCGGAGGTCGAAATTTGATGCTACCTCCGTGCTCCTCTCAGTCACCTCGGAGATTGGCTACCATTCTAGTGGCACCATTACTCATAATAGTCGTGGCCTTGAGCTCCATTTACTGTTTTCGTTCGTCTTGCAGGAAGCCAACTGAGAGGGCATCGTGGAAAAAGACACTGTTCATCTAGACAGAAGTGGAGGAGTCATACATTTTCCGCAATTTGAAGGAGAGTAACGTGATTGGATCTGGAGGTGCGGGGAAAGTTTACAAAGTAATTCAGCAGAACGGGCAAGCGGTAGCCGTAAAGAAGATCCGCAACAGGGGCAAACTAACGGGAAATTTTATGAGGAAAAGTGAGCATGAAGAGTGTAAAATTAGGGAAGTGGAGGTGGATATATTGGGGCTCATCCGGCATACCAACATCATAAAGCTTCTCTGTTGCATTTCAAGTGAAGAGTGTGATTTCAAGCTATTGGTTTATGAGTTCATGCCCAACGGAAGCTTATTTGACTGTATGCATGGTGACCGAGGATCAGAAATGGCCCTGCAATGGCCGATGCGTCATAAGCTCGCTCTTGTCACAGCTCGTGGGCTCAGTTATATGCATCATGATTGCTCCCCTCCAATATTGCACAGGGATGTGAAATCCAGCAACATCTTACTGGATGGGGACTTTGAGGCTAAAATTGCAGATTTTGGCATATCCAGAATGCTTGAGAGGTTGGGTGATGAGTATATGGCGTCTGGTTATGTAGGATCCCACGGATATATAGCCCCAGATTTGATTTTATCTCCTCTTGCCATGTCTGATATGTTAAATTTTCAATTTTTTATCAAAAGTTGAGCGCCTTAACACTATAATTTTTTATTGTGTAGAGTACGGTCATGGACTCAAAGTGAGTGAGAAAAGTGACGTTTACAGTTTTGGAGTTATATTGTTGGAGTTGGTGAGTGGTATGAAGGCTACGAATGAGGCGTACGGTGAAGGGTAGAGTTAGTGCAGTGGATCCGCAACACAATAACGATGGGCGATGGAGAGGCGGCAGTGTTGGATTGTCGAGTAAAGGAAGAAAGCTGCATAGAACAAATGTTGCGAGTGTTGCAAATTGGACTGGTGTGCACAAATAGGAACCCTAAAACGAGGCCTTTGTTGGAAAATAAATTAATTACACAACCAATTCAAAATAGAAGTTTTCAGTTACTTTGACCATGACAAGAAACTTCCAGATGAGAGAAGAAAGACAGCAGTTTCTAGAGAATTCTTCCACTCTCCAGATGTAATCATTGATTATAAATTAATGGAATGGGCCTGTGATCAGTAGAGCCCAATTTGGGTTTCCAATATGGTATCAGAGCCCATGGTTGAAGATCTTGGAGAGTCTGGAGAGGAAGAAGAATCTGATGGTCCAAGTGAATTCGAGCCTGGAGAGGAAGATGAAACTTCTGCATCGCTGCTGTGGCCACTGGTCATACCAAATCGACTGGCCACATTTTCAAGCTTTTTTCGTCTCTCAGCCGACTTTGTGAAGAGTCTGAAGAAAACGGCAATGGCAGATGGGCGAGTGACAGAGTGGACCAGTTTCGAAGCAGTGACTGCACATCTGTGGAAATGTCGAACAGAGGCGGTGGAAATGCAGGAAAAGGAGGAATCTTGCGTGTCGTTTGCAGTGGATGTGAGGGGACGAATGAATCCTCCACTACCAAGTGAACTCATAGGAAACGCTGTCTCTGTGCATATCCCCTATTTTTTGCTGTAGCAAATACAATGGATTTTTCAGATAAGTGAAAAATATTTAAATGGTGTTTTCAATACTGAAAGTTTGTTTGTATTGAAAAGTTGAGAGTCAGACTTTGGTATGTAAATTTACCATAAATCTGTTATGAAGTGTTTCTAGTGTAAAACATGGTGTGTTGGTGTTGTGAGTATCCCCTATTTTTCTATCCCTCTAGAATTGATGTTTTATTGATGTTTTAATCTTGAAAATTATTGGTATTATTTGGGAGGCTCTTGAAAAAAGGCCAATTCTAAATAGTGTCCAATCACAAAGTTGAAGAGTATTTTGTACCTGATTTATTGTAAGGGGTGCATTTTCGGTTGGATCCGACACTCCAAACATTTTTTAGGTTTGATATATTGATGAACCATGTATTTGAAAAGAATTCCTATACAACTGGCGAGTACAGCGGCTGGGCACCCATGTATCTCGGTAGATGGATTTCTTTTTATATGGACTCAATAATCATTTTTGTTGTAGATACAAAAGAAGAAAATCTCAAAAAATGATGGTTTCCTTGTAATGGAGGTTCATGGTTATCCTTAAAACCAATTTCTTGAGTGAGGTTTGTGGTAAACCAAAACTACTTGTTTGGGTGAAAAACCTAAAATTATCTCACATTGTATCAGTTTGGGAAAATCCCAAATGGTTATGGGTAATCCGGTTAAAAAACCCACAGTCATGATAATGACAAATTTCTCAAAGTGATAATGACAAGGGGAACTAATTTCCCGGGGAACCAAAATCTTGTGTTGTAAATGGGTACCTAAAAAGGCTTAATGCCGGGACCCATCCTATTCAGATTATGGGGGGATAGTTATCAAAATTGGTATAATTAATTTATGGGGGGATGTTGGAAAATAAATTTATTATACCACCTACTCTCATAATTGAACATTCTAGCAACTTTGACCATGACAAGAAACTTCCAGATGAGAGAAGAAAGCCAGCAGTTTCTAGAGAATTCTTCCACTCTCCAGATGTAATCATTGATTATAAATTAATGGAATGGGCCTGTGATCAGCTGAGCCCAATTTGGGTTTCCAATAGCCTTCCATGAGGGCTGTGGTGGAGATGTTGGAATAAATAGGTACTGTCATTGTTAGTAATTTGTTTAATCTTGATTCTGATCTATCTGATGTTGTTTCTGTTTATATTTCTCTGATCTTTAATTAATATCATGAATACTAATTTTTTACGTCTCCGTACCTTTATTTTATTTAGAATAGATTATTTAAACAAAATTCAAAGTGTTTTCATCTACTCAATTCTGTTTTTCTCCTGTCTAACTTCGCAGGCATTATTTTTATAGGTGAGGATGGATTTCAGAGCAGCTGCGAATTTCTCCGCTAGCTCGCCATTTCATGACATCGACATGGAAGCGGATGACTAAGATTTCGAGGCTGAAAATCCTCCAGGTCAACATTGCTCGATTTCAATATCTTGATGGTCAACATTGCTCAATTTCAATATCTTGATGGTCAACATTATCTTAAACTTTTATTATTATGGGATATACATAAAGTATTGTTATCATATAGTAATTTGTCTTATTACAAATCTAAATGTTGAACATAATAAATATTTTGTTATTTTTAATGAAATATGTGGGATTGCCAAAAGATTTTAGTGTTCAATTATTGGTCTATATTTTATATAATAATATGTTGTGTTTATAATAATAAATAATTTTTTTTGGGTATAACTATTAGTCTTATTGTGTTGGATATAAAAATTAGAGAAAACAAACATGTATGTTTAGAAATAAATATTTGGTCCATTTAAGTTGTATATATACTATATTTTACATAGAAATAAATTATTTTATTAATAACAAATGATATTTTTTAATTGAACTACTAGATATTTTTAAACTAACTTTCAGTCAAATCTTTAAAAAGTTATTTTTTGGACACTTTGCACTAGACTTGTTATTTTAACAAGTTGCATGATGAGCAACACCTTCAAACCTTAGTTGTAGATAGTTAAGTGCCCACTTTAGATTTCTAAAAAATAATGAACTTCTTACAATATTCCATGGTATGACTAGATATTGATGAAGTTAGCCCTTCCAACTACTGGTCCCTCTTCTCTATTGTGTATGCGCACATCTACATACATACAAATATACATACATATGTACACAAATAAATACAAAAATATAAATCATACGCACATGCATTCTCATTTACATTGTAAATTGTATAAAAAGAAAACATTTGTAAGGACCAAGCTCTCATGAAACAAAAGCATGGAGGCAGTCACAATGTAGGATTTATAAAAGTTAATTGTTGTTAGCTTAAGTGGGTTATGGGTTATATTTTGGTATCTCAAGAAGTTCATTGTTTTTTCTTTTAAAGCAAGTTGTTTGGATATAAAATTGAGTTTGAGAATATGAAACTATGGGTTGATATAATTTTATACATTAAGATGTGGAATCAATTTTGATTATCAATCATAGTACCAAGGGGATTTTCCTTTATGATAATACTTTACCATGTGCAAGCATATTGGGGATATACAATGCACTAAAAAAATAAAAATTCTTAATGTTCTTTATGGCATAATTTGGTATTGAGGATTATGAGGAGATCCTAGGTGTTGTCTATAGTTAAGATTTGCATGTTCCTATGAGAATGATTCAAAACATATAGGACTATTTTATAGGAAGGTAATGTGCTCTCCCAAATTTGTTCATGGGTGAATGTTGAAAGTTGGGTACCAATTCCGTGGAAGTCCGATTTGAAAAAAAATTGCAATAAGAAATGGGCAACCAATTTTTAAAAATCAGACACCCGTTTAGGTTCGGGAGCCTGATCCATATTCAAAAATCAGGCACCTATTTTAGATCGGGCACCTAAAGAGAAACGGGCGCCTGATTTGTAAAAATTGGGCACCCGTTTTGGAAATCTATTTTTTTTATATTCTTTTACCATTTTGTTTCTCATTTTCACTATCGAGAATAGGATCACATTTAGCAGAGCTCGAGTGCTCATTTCAGCTTCTCCTTTCGACTCCCTCTGTTGTTGTTTTCTTGTTCCAAGTACGTACTGTTGTTTTTTATTATTTTTTTTATGATTTTTGTCATTAAAAATTGTAGTTTCATATTATTTTTAATTAAAAAATGTAGTTTAATGTTGTTTTCAAAATTATAGTATAAATTTAATTATATTTTATATTTCATGTAGTTCTTTTTAATTTTAACTTACTTTGTAAATTAGCGTACCAAAGTAGAAAACTGTTAAAATTTTTAATTTAACCCTAGGTAGTAAAACAAAAATGTAAACCTAGACAAAATTAAATTACGACACCCTAAGTAGAAAAGCAAAACATAAATTAATACATGTGTAAATAAAATAACATACCATAGGTATAAAAAAATATTTACGTAAACAAAACTCTCTCTCTCTCTCTCTCTCTCTCTCTAAAAAAAATGTTAAAACATGTTCATTGAATCAAAACCTTTCGAAACATAGAGTTTTAAAAGCATCAAAAACCTTGGAATCTATTTTCAACCAAGTAGGTGTACATTCTTAAAAAAAAAATTTAAACATTTATCTTGATTGTCTTTGTAACCTGTAAAATGTAAATAACTTATATGTTAATTTTTAAATTATGACATGTATTTAAACATCTCTCTCTCTCTCTCTCTCTCTCTCTCTCTCTCTCTCTCTCTCTCTCTCTCTCTCTCTTTAATTATTTAAGTCATTCTTTGTGAGGTAAAATGTAATTTACAATATGTTAATTGTAAATTATCATGTTTTTATATGTATGCAGATTAAAAATATGGATGATTTTTATATTGATGAGCTTATAGGTTAGCATGCACCACCACCACCACCACCATCACCACCACCTCCACCTCCACCTCCACCTCAACTTACAAAGTTAAGAGATAATATTAGGAGAAATGTAGAGGCAATAATGAGAGATATAAATATTGTTAGGAGCCACATATTTCTATTAGATGGTGTAGACATCATCCACCACACACTAATCATGAGGTCCCACTTTATAATTTGAAAAAATTATAGGTTGAATTTGAATTGGGTAGGAAACTCAATTATATTTTGACATGAAAGCATTCCAAGGGATTGGTCGAAGCATGCCACATGATAGACCAGGGGCCAAATTGAGTGATAGAACTAGAAATCGTGTGCACAATGAGCCCCTTGTTCCTTTCCTTCTCTTGTAGTTACTGCACGTGTCCATCATTGAGCACTGTAGTCATCTCTCGGTTCTTTTAGTGCCCTTAGGGGCAATTTGTTACAACACTTGACCTAGGTGAGGGCTACCCCCAGCATAGCTCATGTTTGCATGAGTTGTGGGGGTACATGTAGGGGTCCCCAGACTGATCCTGATGCTGCCCATGCTTCCCATGGTGGATATGCTGATGATGATGGTGATGCACATGGTGGATATGCTAATGATGATGATGGCGCATATGGTGATGTTAGAGATGATATCTCATCATATGATGATTTTCTCAATGTAGACAATGATCATCCCGCAGAGATAAATTTAATTATAAAATTTATATAGTGCAATATTAAATTTCATATTTATACAATTATGAACCATAACATGTGGATTTTTTGGTGAACAGAGAAGGGCTGACCCTCCAACATTCATTAGCCTTCATCATATGACATCGACACCTTGACATCACGATGCTCTATTCACGGTATGCACTTTGATCTTGATACATTTAAACTTTAAACAAAATAAACTTTAATTGATCATGTGTTTGACATATTTTTGTGATTTTGTAGGCTCTCTCATGTACCACTGAGATTAGAAGTCCTTAATTCTCTACCCCATTAGTCACCGAGAGTCAGCTACATATACCCGTAGTATGTTTTTCATTTATTAATTTTAAGTGTTTATATCTTACTAATTTATGTACAACTTCGATTCACATTTTTTTTTTGCAATTGTAGGCTTTTGGATTGTCTCATGTTGCACAATCACATTTACATCCTGACTCATCAGTGACATTAGCCACGTGTCACACACGAGTAATATACATGTTTTTATTCCATAAATATATATATATATATATATATATATATATATATATATATATATATATATATATATATATATATATATATATATATATATATATATATATATATATATATATATATATATATATATATATATATATATATATATATATATATATATATATATATATATATATAATTTATGACTTATGTATATACATACTATAAGTTTGATTCATGCTTTATATATGTTGTTCAGGTTGACACCACCATGAGTCTTGGCATGGCTATAGGATTAAGCCAAGTGCAACCATCGACATTATCCTTTGAGGTCATGATTAAAAGTAATTTTTCAATGCCCATTGTGTATCTAGATCTTTTACACCTAATTATTAAAAAAATTTACTTTAAATGGTTTTATAGGACTTGGCTACATCCACTTTTGATGTAGTTGAGGGAGGACCTTCATGTCCCATTGAGGGTACTCAGGACTAGACACAACATGATGAGGGTACTCAGGACCAGATAGAGCATGTTGATCCATCATAGTCCTCTTCATGTGGAGTGAAGAGGACTCAAGATCAACTAGATGAGTAGAGTTAGATTATGATGACTATTTGGACCTGTATTTTGATGATGATTATTTGGACTTGCGTTATGATGACTTCTTGTAATATTATTTAGATTATGATGATGATTATTTAGACTTTTGTTATGATGACTTCTTGTTGAATATTAATTTTACTTGTTAGAGTAGGACTTGCATTACATACTAGTCCACTTGTTATCATATATTGTGCTTGAACTTGTTTTTAGAGTAGGACTTTGTTTTGTCATTGTATATATCATGAGTTGATATGATGGACATTATGATACATGTAAATTATTTCAGGACTTGTTATGTTATTTATCTTATTCATGGACTTTTAATCCTATTTCATGATTTTTTCAAATAGTGGTTTGAATGTAGATATATATGAGCTTATGTAATATGATCATTTTTAATATCAATTGTAATTAAATTTATCAATATTCTAAAAAAAACATCTATCTAACAATGAGATCTATTAATTCATGTGTAATTGAGAAGAACAATATCTAGATACATTACAAGTAATATGTACTCTTTGATTAAGTATTAAAAAACCATCTATCTAACAATGAGATCTATTAATAGATGTAATTGACAAGAATAATATGCATACATTACAAACTTAATATTGACTTTGATAATTAACTATTAAAACTATCTATAGATAGTTCAATGAGATCTAGATTAATTCATGTAATTGACAAGAACAATATCCATGTTACAAGTAATTTATTGACTTTGATTAACTATTAAAAACCATCTATCTAACAATGAGATCTATTAACAATTTCTAGGGAGAGTGTTTTTTTTCCGCTCTGCAACTTCCCGCTCAAACCTTCAAATTCAAACCATTGAATTCCATGCCCACCTCTCTTGGGGGGAGAATCTTCCTCCCTTGCATGGCCCCAAGCTGGACCCCATACTAGTTCTGAGACTGCTACCTCTGGCACGGGACAGCTTGCGAAAGAGTCAACGGATGGAACCCACTGGGCGTCCTCTTATGCTACTGCCCCTCCATTGTGGCTAAAAACTAATTGGAAAGGCACTCTTTTTGGTGAGGCTCAGAAGGCTCTGGAATCACTCATGGTAGACTTCATCTAGACCGAGGAAGGCTCTGAACTCTCTCTTCCTAATTTTTTGGTGAACAAGACTATGGATGACTTTCAGTTGGCATTGGTGGGTCGGTTCTTCAACTTCAGACCCACCATTGAGATGGCCAAAAAATGGGTTTTTAATCAATGTAAGATCAAGGGATATGTATTGGTTTCAACTATGCCTAGCGGGCTCTTCCTTTTCAAGTTCAACACTCTAGAGGATCCGGCCTCTATTATGTCAAGCTCCTGGGTCTATGGAAAACACTTCCCTGCTCTAGCAAAGTGGAAACCTAGGTTGAACCCTATGACTAAGCTGAGTAGGATAGCACCAGGTTGGTGTTTGTGAGATTTTGTGTTAATGTTACTCTTAACAAAACCCTTCCCAACTTTTTAATCTTGATATCTAAGCTGGGTAGATGGACCCAAGCTCTAGTTTATGAGAATTCTACTCTCTTCTTCCATAAATGTTAATCTAGGGGCCACACCAGCGAATCATGCAAATCCTCTCTGCATGGAGAGAGTCTCAAAAATAAGGATAAGGGCACTTCAGAGGACCTACCCATGAATGCGGGTGAAGAGATGAAAAACGCTAGTCCCCCCCAGAGGTTGAAGTGCTAGAAAACCTAGAGGTGTAAGAAGGGGAGATTGTTACCCATCTGGGTAACAATGAGGTGCTCTTTGAACCCAAGGATACAAAATGCCCCCCGTGGTTGTGGCAAAGGAACCTATGACTCTACTGGTGATTACCCCGACGTCAAATGTGGTTAGTCCTGGTGAATTGGAGTAGCTTGCCATTATGGTCTCCTTTGCACTAAAGTACCCTAAGGCTGCTACAAAGATCCCCTCTCAACCAAAGGAGCAGAACTATCCCTCTTCACCTAGCTCCCTCAGTGAAGAGCCCAGTGGGAAGGATGATGGTGACTGGAAAACCCAAAAGAAGAAACCAAAATCCAAGAAAGTTGATGTGGGTTCAGAAACACCTAGAGGTAGGCCTATAGAACATGCCAAGAGATCAAAAGCGGCTACAAGGGATGTTGCGGCACGTAGGCAGCAAACCTTAGAAACAAGTTTTAGAAATAATAAATAATTTATCTTTCTTGGAATGTTAGAGGTCTTAACAACCCCCTTGAACAAAGCGTTATTAAACATTACATTTTTTCTCACAAGATGGATATTATGCTTATCCAAGAGGTTAAGATGTCCTTCAATAATTCTATCTCCCTTGCTAGCAAAGTCTGGCCAGGTGCTAATTTTCTTTACTTTGAGGCCTCTGGTGCCTCAGGTGGCATTGCCACTCTCTAGAACCCCAACACTGGAGAAGGAGAACCGCTTACCTTCTCTCCAAATTTCCTCATTGTTACCTTTAGAAAAAAAATAGCTAGTTTGGCACTTGCTCAATATCTATGCTCCCAACACTCAGACTAGTAGGTTATCTCTCTAGAAGGAAATTATCAACTACATGGAACAAGACAATTATGCTAAGTATATGGTGGTTGGCGACTTCACCACCCCCCTCTACCCCTTGAAAAAGCACAGAAGTCTAATGGACTACTCTGATAGTATGGGGGACCTTGCGGACTTCATTTCTTATTCAGGTCTCCTGGACATCGACCTAAAAGGAAATCCCTTTACTTGGTCCAACAATAGGAAAGGCTCCCATCTCATCCAACTACAGTTGGACCAGGTTCTAGCCACCTCCTCCTGGGACTTGTGCTTGATGTCCACTCTATCTTCCCTCCCTAAAATGACCTCTGATCATAACCCTCTCCTCCTCTCCTAGTTAGACTCTCCTAGGATTGGACTGACTCCCTTTAGATTTGAGATTATGTGGAGCTCCCACCCCTCGTTCAAAGAATACGTGAAATTCTAGTGGGCCACCCCTATTAAGGGAACTGCAATGTTCAGGATTTCTCAAAAGTTGGAAATTATAAGAAGAGAGGTCAAAGGATGGAGAAAACATAATTTTGGTGACTTCTTCAAGGAAAAAAAATAGTTTATGGGGACCTTCAAAAGGGAGGAGGAAAAG
This sequence comes from Chamaecyparis obtusa, assembly GCA_027943335.1. NCBI lineage: Eukaryota > Viridiplantae > Streptophyta > Pinopsida > Cupressales > Cupressaceae > Chamaecyparis > Chamaecyparis obtusa. Next base: position 107,096 of record BSBK01014163.1, read on the forward strand.
GCAAGACACAAGTGGCATAAAGCCTTGAAAAGAGAAGAAATCTACAAGAAATAGAGATCCGGGATCCAGTGGCTTATGGAAGGAGACCAAAACTCGGCCTTATTTCATAGATCTGCTAGCAATCACAAAAGAAGGAATATCATTAACACCTGAATAGATTAAAATTGGAGCCTTAGCAATGCACCTAACATTCAACACTATTCATTTGTAATATGTTTGTTTTGAATTGGAATAGCATAAGTAAATCTGGAAATACTTGAAAATTAATTAGGTCAAGATACATACCTCATCATGAAATTGATTTAGAAATACCTATTTTCTAAAGCCTATGTGGAGTTTCAAAAGATTTTGCAACTAGATCTGGGACCAAGAAGTCATGACAGAGAAAACCTAGAAAAAATTCATCTTTCTGACAACAGGTAGTCTTTGACCCTCATAAAAGGTCAAAGGCTACATTTTTATTTTGAAGGTCGATTTTGACCTTGTTTGTAGATCTCAGAAGTTCGGTGAAAAGGGTACTCAGATCTATCCTCTAATTCCTGCAATAACGAATATAGATATCTGAAAAAAGGGAGTTTTTGGGGGTGGCTATATAGGGTTTTACCTTAGTCAAACCCCCATTTTGGTGATCTCCACCTCCACAAATAGCCGATTGAAATAAAATGTGTGTGTGTATGTATTGAAAGTGTAATGCCAAGATCTAATCCTCTAGATCAAAACGCTACCATGAATATGTATGAAACAACAATGCATAGATTTGAATAAGATAAAAAAGCATACCAAGCCCACAAGGCTACAATAATTCTACCAAAATCACAATCTGAAATTTCTACTCCATGATTGTATCTTTGAATGCTTGAAAGTTGATAATGGTGGATCAAGGAAGAAAGGATCTCTCTTGCTCCAAGTATGTGTTCACAAAGATGCTTGATGGCTACAATGGCTTGATCTTCTATATCATCCTCTTGCAATCTTGCATCTTCACCATTCCTTTCTTTCTTGAATCTTCTTGTTCATGAAATTGTCTCCTTGAGAGCACTTGATCATGAAATTGCTTGGTGAAAATGAATGCAAATGAGAGTCTTTATATAGAGGTTTCAAGGTGAGGCTCCTAGAGCAATGTGAGGACCCATAATTCAAATTTCACCTTGAATTAAGGTCCAATCACAATAACCAACTAAGGAGGGTAAAAAATTAAATGAGTTTGTAATTAAAACATTTTCACACTCAGATCTGAGGGCCCGACATTGATTTCGGGGCCCGTCGGGACCAAATTTGAAAAAGGGGCACAGATTCTGGAGGAGGTCAAAGATGACCTCGTCTCTGACCTAGGTCAGGGATGAGCTCGACTCTGACCTAGGTCAAGGTCAACCTCAATGCTAACATAGGTCAAGGTCAACCTCAAATTTGACCCAATGGGCCCAGATCTAGCTAGAATCAGGACAGGAGGTCCCGGGGTGCCCGGAGACCTAGAAATGATGCCAGGATGGGACAGAATGCCAGGGAGAGGCATACAATCCTATGATGATTTTGATGAATTCTAGGAGGACCTATTTCTAAATCCTACCTAGAAAATAGAGCCATGGAAGAGGGGAATTAAGGAGAATCCTTGGGATCCTAACCCTAATTTCACCTAGAATGAAGAAATTAAGTGCAGAATGCATCCTAAATGCAAGTCTATCATGATAAATGTACTAAAAGAGAGTGTTAAACCTATCAAGATGGAAGTGATTCCATTATAAGATGATAAATTTAGCCCCCACTTTAGCTTAGATATTACACTGTGAATATGCAAACCAAAGTAAGAAAACATCATATTAAATAAAAAGGATATAGCCAAGTCCTCAATGTAAAGATCCTGCAGAAAACTGTTAGAATCTAAAACACACAAGGTCAATGAAAATCCATAAATCACTTAAGGCTTACTATATGATAATTTGGGAAGTATATAGAGCCCCTTATGCCCCCCCTATTTCGGCTTTCTACTTCGGAAGGGTGAAATAGGGTGATAAGAAAAACTCTATATACTGGATATCTAGTGTATTGAAAAGTCCTTTCCTAAACCAATTATAATGATTCCTAACCTTCCTAAAATAGTTTGAGGAGTTGGGTATCTGAATCATGATTCCAACATCACTGATGACACTAAAAATAGAGTTATGATGAAAAGAGTGAATATCTGTCTAAATGCATAAGAAGCAAAATCTGAGTTTACCCTAAGGAAACCCTAATAGAAACCCTAATTTGAACCTATAAATAAGGAAAAGAGAGAAATAATTACTCATTCTTACCATTTTTAGATTTGAAATGAGGAAGCAAGATGCTGAGAAGAGAGGAACTTCGAGTGACACACCTGGAGATTTTGAGACACAGACTGGCTACTTGACGGTCACTACCTGAGGTGAGTTTGATGTTATCTGCCTTTGAAATTTCCAAATTCCTATTTTTTTATAGGCAAGGTCGACTTTACCCCTCTTAGGCTGATCTTGACCCATTTAGGTTGACATTAACCCATCTAGGTTGACTTTGACCCATGAAAGTCGACATTGACTAGAGGGTTTTTCCTAGTTTCTTGGATGAGGTCGACCTTGACCCAAAAAAGTCAACATTCACCTAGTAAGGTCATTCTTGACCTAATTGATGTTTAATTTGACCTAGTTAAGTTATATTTGCAGATTTGATGATGTTGATGACTGATATGATGTTTGTTTGTGTTTGCAGGACTTGGTCTATTTCTGAGAGCATCCCTTTGGAGAGTTGCTAGTCATGGTAAGAGAGAGATTGTCTAAGCTTGATGATGAGGAGATGCAGTTACTAAAGGATGTGGGACTATACTGGGTATCAGTCCTTCCACAGATCAGACTACACTGAGCCATGCTATTAGCTCTGATAGAGAGATGGGATGAGGATACATGCTCCTTCCATCTTCCCTCTAGATAGATCACAATGACAATAGTGGATGTCTATAGGATCATGCAGCTTCCAGTCTGAGGTGAGACCATCAGACCTAGAGCACAACATGCTTGTGAGGAGATCCATGCAGACACAAAGTATTGTATAGGATGGGTTCCACAAATGTAGACTTGGTCAAATCATGTCCTATTATCATCCATATTGTCAAGCCCTACACCTTTAGTATGGAAGGTGATGCTTTGCATAGTAGCCTTGCTTATGTTACCCAAATCAAAGGGTACTATATTTTGTTCACCTTTGAAACATCTCATACAAAAGATGGAGAGAGATAGGACCATGTTCTCATGAGGTTGCAACATGCTAGCTCAGCTATACCATGAGCTAGGTCAACAAGTGAGGTATCAGTGGGAGAGTTTGTCGATATGAACACTCCTATAGATTTGGATGTTTGATTGTTTCACATGTACACATCCACAAGGAGTTCTAGTGATGGTAGATGTGAGCACAGTGAGAGCCTTCGCGTATCCCTTGATAAATATTTAGCATTTTGGAGATATGCTCTAGTGGAGAGTACATCTAGACTGCATTGCGAGCACTGATGTGATATAGAGACCCTACTTCCAGATGACAGAGTGGCTTGATACATGATTCCAGATGAGACATTCATAGCAGTGTAAGCTGCTAGAGGGTCATCAAAGTCAAATTGTGATGCCCTACTATTATGATCAGGTGATGAGGCAATTCGGCCTGTTATAAGGATCCCTAAAGTAGTACCTCACTATGTACATCTGATGAGATACTATAAAAGACCCGACGCCATATGCTGACCATCAATAGAAAACATAGAGAATAGCGATGTAGAGGAGACAAAGGACATAGAGGTACCATTAGATGTGACCTATTCAAGCATAAGCTGAGATTACATCAGGAACTGGAGTTTGCAGGGGATTCATCCTATCTTTCTCGAGGATTATCCCACATGTGATCCGGGATTTATAGAGGGGACACACTGGGCTAGTGGAGCCACAAAGGAGGATGAGGATATCAGATATGAGGAGGAGCACATCTCTGAGGGAGATCCCATGGAGGAGGAGAGAGGAGATAGAGAAGAGGAGAGAGTGGAGGAGAGAGCTGAGGACATGCCCCTAGTTGGTGATACTAGTGTAGATATACCTATTACTCGCACATCACCACTAAGATCATGACGTCCCCCATGGCCCCACATAGAGATACCACCATCGAGGCCTAGATATAGCGAGTGTGGAGAGAGTAGTCACTCCATGCCCCCACCATCTAGACACTTTAGTGATATCTAGGAGGGAGACCTAGGTATGAAATATGAAATTTGATTGACTATGTGATTTGATTTGAGATAAATAGGACACTAGACTGATAAAAATTTCCATTCTACAGCTAGCATGGTGGAGTGGAGGAGCTTTGTATTTGAGATTCTCAAGGATATAATTATATCCTACCGACTACCAGCCGATGAGCGAGAGTCTTCCATCAGTCGCAAAGATCCCGACAGGCATGCTGACATCTTTGCATGCATCCAGTGAGAGCTGAGATTGTGTAGAGAATGAGAAGAGAAGCTAATGGTAGAGGTACAGAGTCTGTGAGGATGTTCACATGGTATGAGCATATCCAAGAGCCATACACGGACACAAAAACTTTATCTTGCCAACACAGGGTCAAGAGATCTAGGAGCCATCGGCCATCAGAGTGACATAGTGATAGACGTAGTGACAGATAGGGCCATTGGCCACATATGTATCAAAACTTTAAAAAACTCTTTTTGATGAATGAAAAACTTTCTTTACTGATTAGTTCTATATTTGATTACTATGCTTTCATCAATATAAAACTTAATAGAAAGAAGGAAAGAAAGTGCATAAACACATTCAATATGTAATTTTGCTAAAACTACATAACCTATAAAATAAATCTTTATAAGGAATACATAAATGCATAGGAAAACAAATGAAATTAAGGATAATAATGTTTAAGATGCATAATATTAATGGGTTCCTTAAAAGAAACACCATCCATATCAGCATTTTTATAAGCACCTGAACCAAAGTCTTCAGTAACAACAAAAGGTCCAAGCCAATTAGGGCTAAATTTTCCTTTTTCACCTGGTAAAGCATTCACATTTCATTGGTTCTCATAAAGGACTAAATCATCAGCTACAAATATTCATTCAATTACCTTATGATTGTATTGTTTCTGAAGAGATTTATGATAAGCTTTTATATGTTCTAATGCATGTATTTGTTGTTCATCCAACATTTCTAGCTCTTGTAAGTGTTGTTCATGAAAATTATCTTTATCAATTATCCCATGAAACAAAACATGTAAAGAAGGTTTTTTTGTCACTAGGGATTGCACCTGTGATGGCTAAGTATGAAACCTAGCAATCCCGTGAAACATGGGAATACTCTCAGGATGTGGGACTGCTTCACTGAGAATAGACCTCCATATTAAGGGATAGCTTCCCCGTTTGTATCACTTGAACTGTACTAAACTTGAAGGGAAATGGAGAGGGATTGCATGAAATTGAAATGACTAAAATCTAACTTAGGTGATTCACCAAACTGGATAGATCCACAAACTGAAAACAAACTCACAATGTAATCTAGCATATAACATAAACACCACAACTCTTCCAAATATGATTTTTCCCCTTAGAAAATAATCAGGTGTGGATTGTAAATGAGAAGGAAAGATAGATTCCACAACTCAAGCACTTATAGATGCAGACAGATTTGAAACCTTAAGGAAAAATAGTGCTTGCAAACATCAAAGTGAACATAATATCAAGTAAAGGATCAAATTTTAATCACAACACATGACATTAAGCCCATCAAATCAAACTCACAAAGCTGTAGAAAAGAAGGACAATTTTCTATTAATTGGAATAAAAGCAATCAAAATATCAGATTGCTTCGCAAAGAGCTACAACATTCACCTCGTAAGAATGAGGGAAAGAAGAACTAGCCTTCTATCACCAAAGTGAGAGGCATATATAGGAAATTTGTAGAATTTGCATTGAAGTCCACTACTTCACCAAAAATAGAAAAATCTAGCCATTAGGACCATGATCCCATCACTCTGAAATTCGGATGCCCAATTCTCGAGAATCTAGGGGAATGGAAAAAGTGGGGTCCCTAAAAATAGGATAGTCAAAGGAAAGTCCATCACCCACTAAGTCATGCAAAATAAATGATATTCTGACGAGGCTTATAAAACGCCATGTCAGAATTTACAATAAGGTCCTTGCATTGACTCACATTCAAAATTTTCCCCCTCACTATGCCAAATAAAGTGGATTTAAATACATTAACAAATAGTTTTCAACCCTAAATAAAAAAAAAGGGGAAAACATATTTGAAATGTTTACAACTTTTATATATCCACTTGACACATACATATGTTCAAACCTAGGACCCACCTTAATTGCAATCCTAGTCTTAATTTTAACCCCAATGACCCTAGGACTCAACTATAGGTTACAAGTGAATATTAAATATTCTCAACCCAAATAATGGGGAAAATATTTATAAACAATTACAATACACAACTCAAAGTTGAATATAACGTGGCACTCAATCACTCAACCCTAAAAGAAAGGGGAGAAAATCAAGCACTATCTTGAAACCCTCATTCGAAAATGAGCATCCTCTATTAATCACAGTTTTTTACACTCGGCACTTGGCATCACTAGACTCCTCTGTAATCCCAAACGGCAACTTCCATTCTGGTTTAGGAAACAACAAACCTTCCTTCTTGATTCAACAACATCAAGAGGTAGGCACTTCAACGATACATTTTCATTTTGGGTATGTGCAAGATCATGAGGGTCCAAAAAGTGGCGATGTCAGTTCAAAACTTTAACAATGTAGCTGACGACTTTTTTTTCACCCGAATTTGATAAAATGAAAGGGTATCTTAAGGAGATTATCAGCTTTCTATCGATATAATTGCTGTCAAATTTTGAATTCGGTAAGTAATTATTAGATATTTTCTAATTGAACTACCTCTAAAGTGTTGATTTATATACTGATTGAAAAATGACTATAACTTTCAAACGGTATAACATTTTTGAAATCCAAAAAATGCATCACATTCTATGCTTCACCTACTATAAGGAATTTTTTTTTTTTTTGAATTTTGTAAAGTTTTGAATGTGTTAAGGTGGTCAGACACGGGAATTTTTTAATTCTGAAAATGTTGTAGCAAAAAATTCATAATTAATTATTTTTTTGGAATAAAATTAAAAAAAATATATGTCACATCCGGTCATGAGTCTACTACTTATATATAAAATCTTATAATAAAATATTATCATTTGATTATGATTAAGGTGGTCAGACATACACCTACTTCTTCTTTTTTTCCTAAAATTTTTGTACTGCTGCATTGAAATCTATACTTTTCACCAATCATACTAAATTTTTCTCAAAAAAGGCCTAGTGGTTTAGAAACTACATTCAATTTTCTATAGATTCTATTCTTACAACTTTTTGACATTAGGTTCATAGCTAGTTGAAATTTTCACGTCAAGTTGACTAACCCTGATTTGCTAATTTTTCATTGCCACTTAAGGGCATAGTTTGGCTCCTCATGATCTTGCACATACCCTTTTATTGCATTTCTCAAAGGCATTTGGTGATGGCACTGGTTCATCTTCATTGATTGCATTTGAATGTTGTATTTTTTAAAGGCTCGATTATGATCATGGCATTGCATCTCTGCATATTCTCTGTTAAAGCTAGGGCATCATGCTCTTTTGTATGTTTCTCTGTTATCTTCTATGAACCCTATGAATTGTTAGAATCAGGGCATGGTATTCATAATTTTGTTGATGTTGATGTTGTTGATTGTTTTGTTTCAAGGGCACTGTTACCATTTGAATCTTTCTGCATACATTTTGCATTTGATTCACTCTGAAAGATAGGGCATAAGTCATGTTGAACTTGCTGTTATTTTGTACTTTTGTAAATATGAACCAAAATCAAGGCACCATACATTATAGCCCATGAGCGGTTAGGGCATGACACCAATGCTTGTATTTTTCAAAACCCGATAGCACCAATATTGGCATGGGGCCATGCTATTGTTGAGGGTATCGATTCCTTTATTTACTGTTGCATCTACAGGCATTGTAATTTGTTGGCAGTGAGGGCATCATTGCATAATGTTGCTCTGTGATTTGCACTAAATTTGAAAGCATGTGGCATTGAGTATTAGTATCGATGTAACATTTGATAGCATTTGGAATTGTCAAGCCTTCAATACCATTCGAGGGCACTGTACGGATTTTCATTGTTTCTTTGCTTATTGGAACTATATCTAAACATGGCTCGAGAGCATCTCATTAGCATTATTTGCAGATTCTTGAAGGCGTTGTTGATTTTCCTTGCATTGTAGATTAGGGCATGGCATCAAAAATTCAATGATATTGTATTGTTATGGCATTCAATCTTGGCTCGAGAACATACCACCATGCACTGTTTCGTTGTATGTTGATTTGATGCCTCTATTTTTAGTTCCTTGTGAGCACCATCATTTCCATTGTTTTGCTTCATGTTTTAATTGATACCCTGCTGTTAAATTGAGGGCCCATGAAAAGAACAGGGCATCACTGTTGCATTGTTGTTGATATTCAATATTTGTTGTTTGTATTTCACTTCTATACTTCGCAAGCTATTGGTGAACTCTTTGTTGTTCTGATATCATGCCATGCTATTTCACTGTCAAAATGAATTCACTATCATATATCTATTGTAGATATTTATTCCCTGTTATGGTGATCCAATGCTATATTTCCCAACATCATGCTTTTGTGATTATGGTGTACATGTCATTTGTCCTGACCTATCTTCTCTGTTGCAATGCTATCCTTGTTCACACTCATGAGAAAAATAGGGTACTACACTTAATGCCTACTTGATGCCCTATTGGTTATCATATTTGATATGCTCATGTCATAGCATTAATATATTGAATGCCTATATGCTGTAATGTACCTTATTTTTCTGTCATGCTGATGAAGTTTCTCTTCTGAAACTACCAGTGCTCTGTTTGAATACATCTCATGCCATCTTTTATGTTGAGAAAGCCTCTTGGAACTGGTTCATGCCCTATTTTAACCATGCTTATTTGATTTGGCTTTATGTCTCGTTGATACTGCCATCCACTGAATGTTACACTGTTGAGCATGGGTGTTCTTGGCCTGTGATGTGGTCTCTCTCCAGGAAATTTGAGATCCTCCCAATAGAGCCCACATCACAGGGCATCATCATTCATCTGGATCTCGGTATTCTACTATTTTTTATGAATCAGCTTCTTCTATCTCTGCACATGGAACAAACACATTAGTGAAAACAATGGTACTTCTTTCATTTCCAGAGGCAACTTGATGCACATGCCCTGAGTACAGCCCGTGCCAGAGGTGTATGGATGAGTACATGTATGCATGTTTGTATATGTTGTGGCACCATTCATTGCTTAGATCCATTGGATCTAACTCCTCTATTTTCTCTCTCTATAGGTTCAGGATCACCAGAGCACACTGGGAACATAGAAGATCAACTCCTATTACTAGGCAATGTTTGGTACCCCTGCATCTAGCTCCATTAATTTATGTATACCTGCACTCATTTATGCAATTCTTGCATTTGCTATGCTCATGGCATGTGTGAGCTCAGATAGATGTTCCTTTCAGTTCTTTTCTTCTTTCTATATAGCATATCAGGATATGACATGTAATCTTAGATGCAGTAATACTTCCTTCTTTTCATGTACTTGCAATGAATGAACACAAATCTAATCAAGATCACATAATAATGCAAACTAGGGTACATAGCTCATCTAGTAATTAGGTTTCCAAAATGTGCAAAAATATGACAATAGGTATTTTGAGTTTTAAAGGCATAATAGCATCAATACCATAGACAAGGTTATAAGGAGAAGTACATTTGGCAGTACGAACATTAGTCCTATGGGCCCATAAAGCATAAGTCAGTTGATTATGCCAATCTTTCGCATGCTTACTAACTATTTTTCTCAAGATTTGTTCAATAATTTTATTTGATGCTTTAGCTTGTCCATTAGATTGAGGATAGTAAGGAGTGGAGAATCTATGTTGAATTCTATATTTCTCCAAGAATTTTGTGACTTCTTTGTTTTTAAAAGAGATTCCATTTTCTGAAATTATCGTCGAAGGAATACCAAATCTTGTTATCATATTATTAAGGATGAAATCAAAAATAAAATCCACTGTTGTTGAATGAAGAGGGACATCTTCAACCCACTTCATGAAATAATCCATAGCAATGAGAATGTAAGTATGTCCTTGAGAAGAAGCCGGTGAGATTTTTCCAATAAGGTCAAAACCCCAAACACTAAAAGGCCATGGAGAAACTTGATTATGAAGCTCATGAGTAGGAGCATGAATCAAATTACTATGTTGTTGACATTGAGGACATTTCTTAACAAACATAAAAGAATCATGTTCCATTGTTTTCCAATAATATCCCATTCGAAGCAATTTATTAACCAGGGATTTTCCACCAAAATGTTCCCCACGTGAGCTAGAATGAGCTTCTGTTAAAGCTACATGAATTTTAGTTATATTGAGACATCTTAATAATAATCCTTCATAATAGCATTTGTAAAGTGTATCTCTTAAAATGATGTAATGTGCTACAAGTTTCCTAATATGATTACGCATGTTCCTTTTTGCTGATTCAGGAAAAGTACTATCCTTCAAAAAATGAAAAAAATGTGAATACCATTCATCCAAATGCAAATTGAAATAGTCAGAGGTAATCTTGTCAAAAATTGTAGGAATTTTAAGAGTTTGTATAGTAAATTGAAAGTTTTTAGCATTATTCTTGAGACAAACCAAGGAATGTGCGCTTGCCATGGTGTCTTACAAAGGAAGATGCTACTAGCCAATAGAAGAATTTATTCCATTAGAATGCAATTGCAAAAGAAGCCCATATCAGCATCCTATCAGATAGTGAATTTTCAAAGATAAAGAAAGTAAACACAGCCTACAAGATATGGAAGAACCTAGAAGACATGTTTGAAGGAGATAAACAAGAAAAGAATGTGTGAAGAAAGACATGGAAGAAAAGGTATAATACATTGAGATGCCACCTGAGGAAAACATAAGAGCCAATAGTCAAAGGATTAATGAAGCAGTTGCTAGAATAAAAAATAACACTGGAGAAATTTCAAAAGAAGACATCATGGATAAACTAATGACTACTTTGACACTAGAATATGAAAACAAGATAAACATCCTTGATGAGACTATGCAATTTTCAGAAAAATTTAAAAGAAAAACTTTAATCAACAAGATTTCTGCATTTGAGATATCAAGTTTGAAGACTGAGCCTAAAAGTGAGACAACCTTCAAAGCTTCGGTCCATGGTAAGAAATATGCAAACACTTCTGGTAATTTTGATGATGATGATGATGAGAAAACACTAGATGATTTCATTTCTATGATTGCTAAAAGAGAAAAGAAAGGAAAAGGAAAATATGAAGGTCAATTGAAATTTAAATGGTTTTCATGTAATAAGATTGGTCACTTTGGATCTAAGTGTCCTACAAGAGTTAAGAAGTACAAAAATAACTACAAGCCTAAGTATACAAAGGAATGCTACTATGCTAGAGATGGAGTATCAGATGAAGAATCAATAGAAGAGGAAATTGGATTCATTGCTCTTGAAGATGAAAAGAATTCACAAGAGTTAGCATTGATTTCACAAGCTGACATCAAGATAGATTGGATCATTGATAGTGGTTGCTCACATCACATGATAGGAGATAAAGATAGATTTGTCCATTTGGATAGATACAAAGGAGGCATGGTTAGATTTGGAGATAACACTCCTAAACCCATCATTGGAAGAGGAGCCATCACCTTGGATGGAAATAATAGTACTGATGATGTTCTTTATGTTGATGGTTTGAAACATAACCTACTAAGTGTTGGGCAGTTACTTGACAAAGGTTACAGGTTGGAATTCAATGGAAACAAGTGCATCATTAACAACAAAGAAGGAGAAATAATTTCATTAGGATCAAAGACTAAAGGTAATGTTTTTTAGCTTAATCCAAAAGCAAGTTGTTTTGTTGCTAAAGTAGATGACAGTTGGTTGTGGCACAAAAGAATATGTCATATCAATTTTGATAGCATAGTAAAGATTAGTAATGTTAAGGTAGTAAGAGATCTACCTAGCATGGAAAAACTAGTTGATACTATATGCAGGGAATGTGTTATGGGAAAGCATGTGATGAATTCATTCAGGAGAAAGCATAATTCAATAGAGAAAAAACTATATCTAATTCATACAAACCTATGTGGATCAACTCAAACAAGATCATACTTTGGTGAAAGGTATTTCATTTTGTTTGTAGATGATTATTCTAGAATGATGTGGGTTGCATTCTTAAAGGTTAAGTCAAAAGAATTTGAGAAGTTCAAAATATTCAAAGCTAAGGTTGAGAATGAATCCGGATTAAAGATAAAATGTTTAAGATCATATAGAGGAGGAGAATTAACATCTGAAAGATTCTATGAGTATTGTGAAGAACATGGCATAAAATGACAGTTGAGTGCACCTAGAACCTCTCGGTAGAATGCGATTGCATAGAGAAGGAATAGAATCATCCTTGATATAGTGCACACCATCATGATTGAAGGAAAAGTGTCACACACCTATTGGAGAGATGCAGCCAATGCAACAGTCTATACAATTAATAGAATACAATTAAGGCCTGGCGCGGACAAGACACCTTATGACCTATGGTTTGGTAATGTTCCCACAGTAAAATACTTCATAATCTTTGGAAGAAAGTGCTACATCAAGAGGGATGAAGCAAATAGGCAATTTTGATGCAAGAAGTGATGAAGTTATTTTTCTTGGTTACTCTACTAAAAGTAAAGCTTATAGATGTTTTAACTTGAGATTAAAGAAGATCATTGAAAGTGCTCATGTTAAGATTAATGAAAAGTTTATGGTTCAAGAAAGATATCATGATTACTCACCTATGATTGAAGAAGAGCCCAAACCTTCCACTAGTTAGACAGTTGTTGAAGAAATGTTTGACACTATTAATCTATTATTCAATGACCCTGAAACAAGTGAAGAAGAAAATTAGAAGGTAGATGAGTCTATATCACCTAAAGTTCTAAAGTATGCATCTACATATCATTCTAAGGATGACATCATTGGAGATCAGAGAAGAAAAGTCACAACAAGATCAAAAGCTAAGAGTTATGTAGGCAATGAGGCAGTATGTTTACTATCTTAGATTGAACCCTTAAGTGTTGAAGTTGCATGCAATGATTCAGATTGGCATGATGCTATGAAAGAAGAACTAGATCAAATTATCAAGAATGATACTTGGAAACTGGTCCCAAGACCTAGTGATAAGAATGCGATTGGAACAAAGTGGATATTCAGAAATAAGATGAATGAAGATGGTACTGTAGTGAGGACTAAAGCAAGGTTGGTATGTAAGGGATATGTGCAAAGAGAAGGTATTGATTATTAAGATACTTTTGCACCAGTAAGCAGGCTAGAAGCTATTAAATTGTTTTTAGCTTTTACAACATTCAAAAATTTCAAAGTTCATAAGATGGATGTTAAGTCAGCATTCTTGAATGGAGAGCTAAAAGAAGAAGTGTACATTGAGAAGCTAGAAGGATTCACCCTATTAGACAAACCTAATATGGTATGCAGATTGAAGAAAGCCCTCTATGGACTTAAGTAAGACCCTAGAGTATGGTATGAGAGACTTGATGGATATCTAACAAAGATTGGATTCAAGAAAGTAGCAACATATTGTAATCTATTTATAAGAGAGACATCTGAAGGACTACTACTTGTGGCTATATTTGTTGATGACATTATCTTTGGGGGTAATGAAAAAATAAGTGCAAAATTTTCTAAAGAAATGCAGAGTGAGTTTGAGATGAGCATGATTGGTCCTATCAAATACTTTTTGGGACTAAATGTGTAGTAGACAGAGAAAGGTATTTTCATAAATCAGTCCAAGTATGTGAAAGAGATAGTAAAGAAATTCAAGATGGATGATTGCAAGCTAGTAGGCACACCTATGATAACAAGATGCAAGCTTACAAAAGAAGATGTTTCTCTAGCAGTAGATACAACATTGTACAAGTCTATGATTGGTAAACTCATATATCTTACTCAAACTAGACCTGATATTTCCAATGCAATTGGCATAGTTGGAAGATTTGTAGCAGAGCCTAAACAAAGTCACCTCATGGTAGTAAAGAGAATATTTAGACATTTGCAAGGCACTATAGATTATGGTCTATGGTATCCTAATTCAAAAAATGTTGAGCTTCATGTGTATACTGATGCTGATTGGGTAGGATGCGTTGATGATAGAAATAGTACATCAGGTGGAGCAATGTTTCTTGGTGATATACTTGTCACTTGGACAAGAAAGAAGTAAAATTGTATCTCTCAGTCAACAGAAAAAGTAGAGTATGTTCCAGCAGCCTTGAATTGTTCTACAATTGTTTGGATTAAGCAAATGATAAAGGATTTTGGAATTCAGATTGATTATCCTATTTTTATTCATTGTGATAACACTAGAACTTTTAACATGTTGAAGAACACTATGATGCATGCAAAGACAAAGCACATTGAGATCAAGTATCACTTCCTAAGAGAGAAAGTGGAAAAGAAAGAAGTCAAGTTGGACTATGTGAGTAATAAGGATCAATTGGCAAACATATTCACAAAGCCCTTGCAAAAAGATACTTTTGAGTATCTCAGGGTGAAGTTGGGAGTAATTCCCTTCCTTGATTCTACTTAGAAGAAAGAAGAAAGAGCATCAGTCCTCAGGGACTGATGGATGGTTGACTACTCTACTTCAGGAGTAGTACCGATGCTTAAACTGATTGGCACCCTTTTCCATTGATGTCAAAGGGGGAGTAGTATATAGTTATGAAAACAATACTAAAAGAAGGAGTAATATACTAAGGGGGACTAACATTCAGTCATGAAAGTAGTTCAGTTAAGGAAATGGAAAATATTGGAAAATATTACAGCAGATGGAGGATTCATCCTTGGGGGAGTTTTGAAGAGGAAATGGAGAATGTTGGGTAACTACACAAAGATGGGGAACCAAAAAAATGTCACTTTTCTTTTTGGCCTCCCATTGCGCATAGTGCGCACACACTAAAGGGTATGCACCCTATAGGGCGTATAGGGTGCACACCCTATGGCTTGGGAAATCCAAACCAAAGTGTGTGCGCCCTATAGGGTGCATGCCCTTTTAAAAAACCCTTATATAGTTTTCTACGCGGGTTTGGAAGCTCATTTTGCTTTCTCAAACCCGTGTTTTCAGCTAAGATTGGATTATAAAGCACACACACACTATTATATTTGCTTGTAAATTGATTATTTTTGTTCATCCATCGATCAAATGGTTCCACGATGTCATCAAGTTCGACCCAGAAGAAGAGGTAAGTGTTTTTATAGCCCATGCCTCTTATTTGTTTTAAAATTTCAATTTTGTTGCAATTTGTTTTTATTTAAATTTGCTGTGTAATGAAGATTTTAAAATGTAGTCTTTTTAATTGCCAGGAAGAAATAATCTCCCTCAACCAAACTCTCCACCAAACCCTCTATCTCCTCATAAAGAACCAAATGAAGAACTGAATGAAGAAAAAAATGAAGAAAATGAACCTCAATTGCCTCCACCAATCGAGAAACCTCTTCCTAGAACAAAAAAAAAATTGATGAACCAAATTGAAAGAGGGAAAAAAGAATTAGAATCTTTAATTAATAGGTTAAAAGATTCTAGTGGTACAAATCCCAGAAGGGAAAGACTTGCAAAATCATTGGAAGCAATCTTGACCCTCGTAAGTGCGGTTATTGGTCAAATTAACTTATGGTGGGATAAAAGAGAAGAACAAAAATAATATTATGCAAATGAATTATCTTATGTAGACATAAAAAAGAAAAAAATCACAAAAGATGACATTTGTCAGCTATTTAAAAAACCAGGGGATGCAAATACTCTTAGAACTACAACAAGGAGGTTCCCAATTCATTGGTGTGTAAATGAAGACATTAAAAACAATTTTTGGGAGAGATGGTGGATGGTCTTTGATTCACCTCCTTGTAACAATCATGAGGTTCTTATATATTTCTTGAGGAAACTCTATTGTGAGTTTGTACTCAAGGAGGTGCCAAATTATTTTGACATTCTGGATTCTTAGGGTAGAGGAGGGGGGTCATCATTTGATCAAGCAGGGGCACATCGTGACCCTAATGCACCTAGGGCTACTATTGGCAAACCATAGGTGGATCATGTTAGTATTCCTTTCATTGTGAAGGAACATGTAGAGGTAGACACACTAGGCACGATTAGTACCCTGACACAAACTCTCATTCAGTGTGCCACTCCTTTAGTTGAGGGTGACTATGGTCAATCCTTGAGGGGGCATGTTTGTCAGTCATGTGGATTCTTGTGCACATTTGGTACTGGTGAGAGAGAGGAAGAGGATTCTAGATTGATGACTGATAGCTTTCTAAATACAACATTTGGCATTGACACATAGTTAAATATTTCCAAGTTCATTAAATTGCTCTGATCATATTTCATTTATAAAAGAATAACTATTTAATTTAGTATCTATTGTTTATGATGAAAATTCAGGGCAATAGTGTCAGTGGCGGTGGCGGTGGCAGTGGAAGTGGCAATGATCCTAATGTCCCCTTTTACACATCATCGTCAATTCCACAAGTATGTATCGAATAAAACATTTAATTAACATATTTGATTATTATGTAATTATATGAATAATTGTATCCTAACTTATTGTGCATGTGCATTAGATGTGCACTGGTGGACCATCGATGTTCACAACAAATAGTGAAGGACATCATGCAACTTTTCTTGAGGTATCTTTATTTGCATATTAATTTGATTTACTTGATCATATTTAATTAATGAATGAATGACTAAATTAATAGACAAATTATGATCAAAATCTAGAGGCACGATGATTACATTCTTTCACTTGGGTTTGTGAGGTCACCATTGAGTCCACATGTATACATGTAATAATGCATTCTAATTAACATGTCAGTAGTACATTCTTATATGAATGGTTATCTTATAATTTTCCATGTACATGTGCACTAGTTGAATGTTGGAGCTTTGGCTTTGACAACGCACACCAGAGGACGTGGTGAAACCTTCATAGAGGTATCATTTACTCATTAGTAGGGTTGTAAAAAATATATGTAATCTTGATAACTGCATAATTTACTCTTTTTGTTTCATTTTCAGCTTTTGACATTAGAGACTCCTCCTTCTATTCATGATACTTTGGATTGTGGAGTAGCTATAGCAGTAGCTAGTTCTGAAGCACTGACTGAGGTATGAAAGAGATCACTTAACTTTAATTATTATTTTAATAGTTTGTATTGAATTTTATAATGATATCCATGTATGTATTTTAATTATTATTTTGATCATTTTTGTAGGGACTTATGACTCCAGATCTCTAGCATACGCCTTCGGTGGATGAACATAGTGACTATTTGCTAGGAGTAAGCCAATATTGAATTTTATGTCATTGTATAATTCAATTTTTATGTATATTAGTTATCTCTATCTAATTTATTTTTTATCAGGTCGAGCTACAAAAGAGTCTAGATAGGAGGACGAGTAAGTGCACTCGGAAGACTAGGACATCCACTACATCTCCATCGACGCAACAATTGGAGACAGCTCAGGATTTGTTTTCTTCCCCTAGTGAGAAAGGACTAGATTATGGATATGGATTGTATGCCTATATGGCATTAGTGGACATATTTTTTGTATATTGTATCAGTGATACATTGTACATCCATTTGGCTTTGAGGAAGCCAATTTTACTGTATTGAATATATTCAATGTATGACATTATTGGACATATATATTTGACTTCATGCCTTATGAATATATATTTTTTATGTTTTAGGTATGCAATTCATGTGTTTGGTGTATTGATGTATACTAATTTATGTTCATGTGGATGTCTTTGCTTTTTAAATTTCCCATGCCTTATAGTTATGCTTGTATGTTTATCAATGTATGTTTAACTTGTTGATTGTGCCACAAATGTCAGTCACTATCCTCAATAATAGTCAATTCCTTGACTATAATAGTAAATAAAGTAATGAAATGAATGCATAAATGTATAAATATAATATAAGGATTCTTGGGGTACCCTAATGTTGGCAAGAGTTCTTTTATTAATGAGATTACTATGGCAGATGTGGATGTGCAACATTATGCTTTTACAAACTAACATCTAATTGCCCCCTAACTGATTGATTGTTAATGAAAAACACTAGAATACATATTTGCACTCATCCTACTGCTCACCCTGGATTCATCGGTTATGTTTGAATGACTGTGTGTGCCAAAAAAGGTTGTTAGTAGCATTTATCCGACCATTCAAAGTTGTTGGAAAAAATGGTTTGATGCTATGATCGACAGTTGGAAAGATACGCAATGTTGGCCATTTGAAATGAGGAACACAGTGAGTTCTAACATCGACCGAGAATGTGTTTCTAAATATAAACGAACTTGAATCTCTGAAAACTGAGACAAGCTTTTATAGGCCTCGACAACATGGTCCCGTAGCACTTGATGGATCCATTCTACCTCGCACGAGCTTCAAGATATGACCATACAAAGATCATTGATTTCATGCTTAAGAGACCTTGAAGGACACTTTAGCCCAGAGTTGTCGGCGGGGTTCGAACTACTATGCATGCCGAATGAGGTTTCTCCTAGCATTTACTCGATCATTCAGAGTTGTTGGAACAAACAGTTCGATGCTATGACCGACGGTTGGAAAGATATGTAATGGTGGTCATTTGAACTGAGGAACACTATGAATTTTGACATTGACCGAGTATGTGTTTCCAACTATTAACAAACTTGAATCGTTGAAAACTAAGACAGACTTTTGTAGGCCTCGGCAATGCGGTCCCATAGCACTTGACAGATCGATTATACCTCATACGAGCTTCGAGATATGACCCTGCAAAGATTGTTGATTTCATGAACTTGGGACCTTGAGGGACACTTCAGCCTCGAGTCATCGGTGGGCTTCGAATTACTATGTGTGCTGAACAAGGTTGCCCCTAGTGTTTACCTGACCATTTGGAGCTGTTAGAAATGACAGTTTGATGCTACGACCGATGGTTTGAAAGATACACATCGTTGGTCATTTGAACTGAGGAACACTATGAGTTCTAACATTGAATGAGAATATATTTCCAAATATTAACAAACTTGAATCATTGAAAACTGAGACAAGACTTTGTAGGCCCTGGAAACATGGTCTCGTAGCACCTAACAGATTGATTCTACCTTGCACGAGCTTCGAGCTATGACCCCACAAAGATCATTGATTTCATGCATTTGGGACCTTGAGGGACACTTTAGCTTGGAGTCATCGACAAGGTTCAAACTACTGTGTGTGTCGAATGAGGTTGCCCCTAATGTTTACTTGACCATTCAGAGTTGTTGGAATTGACAGTTCGATACTACGACTGACGGTTTGAAAGATACACAACATTGGCCGTTTGAACTGAGGAAAACTTTGAGTTCTGACATCGACCGAGAATGTGTTGCCAAATTTAAACAAACTTGAATCTCTAAAAATCAAGATAGGCTATTTGTAGGCCTCGACAACATGGTCCCGTAGCACGTGATGAATCGATTATACCTTGCACAAGCTTCCAAATATGACCCCGCAAAGATCACTAATTTCATGCATTTGGGACCTTGAGGGACACTTTGGCCCAAAGTCATCGGCTGGGTTTGAACTACTATGCGTGCCAAACAAGGTTGCCCCTAGCATTTACTTAACTATTCAGAGCTATTGGAACTGACGGTTCGATACTACGACCAACGGTTTGAAAGATACGCAATGTTGGCCGTTTGAACTGACGAACACTTTGAGTTCTAACATCAACGGAGAATGTGTTGCCGAATTTAAAAAAACTTGAATCTCTAAAAATTGAGACAGACTTTTGTTGGCCCCGATAACACGGTCCCGTAGCACCTGATGGATCAATTCTACCTCGCACGAGCTTCGAGATATGACCCACCAAAGATCATTGATTTCATGCATTTGGGACCTTGAGGGACACTTTGGCCTGGAGTCGTTGGCTGGGTTTGAACTACTGTGCATGCCGAATAGGGTTTCCCCTATTGTTTACCTGATCATTCGAAGTTGTTGTAACAATGGTTCGATACTACGACCGATGGTTTGAAAGATATGCAACATTGGCCATTTGAACTGAGGAACACTTTGAGTTCTGAGATCGGCCGATAATGTGTTGCCAAATTTAAACAAACTTGAATCTCTGAAAATTGAAATAGGCTTTTGTAGGCCCCGACAACACAGTCTCATAGCACCTGATGGATCTATTCTACCTCGCACAAGCTCTGAGATATGACCCCGCAAAGATTGTTTATTTCATGCTTAAGAGACCTTGAGGGACACTTCAGCTCGAAGTCAGCGGTGGGGTTCGAATGACTGTGTGTGCCAAATGAGGTTACCACTAGCATTTACTTGACCATTTGGAGCTGTTGGAACTGACGGTTCGATGCTATGACTAATGGTTTGAAAGATACACAACGTTGGCTATTTGAACTGAGGAACACTTTGAGTTCTGACATCGACTGAGAATGTGTTGCCGAATTTAAACGAAGTTGAATCTCTAAAAACCAAGACAAAATTTTGTAGGCCCTGACAATACGGTCCTGTAGCACCTGATGGATCGATTCTACCTCACACGAGCTCTGAGTTATGACCCCGCAAAGATCATTGATTTCATGCTTAAGAGACCTTGAGGGACACTTCAGCCCAGAGTTGTCGGTGGGGTTCCAACGACTATGTGTGCCGAACAAGGTTGCCACTAGCATTTACTCGACCATTTGGAGCTGTTGGAACTGACGGTTCGATGCTACGACCGACAGTTTGAAAGATACGCAACGTTGACCGTTTGAACTGAGGAATACTTTGAGTTTTGACATCGACCAAGAATGTGTTTTCAAATTTAAATAAAGTTGAATCTCTAAAAATAGAGATAGGATTTTGTAGGCCCCGGCCACATAGTCTCGTAGCACCTAACGGATCGATTCTACCTCACACGAGCTTCAAGTTATGACCCCGCAAAGATCCCTGATTTCATGCTGAAGAGACCTTCAGGGACACTTTGGCCCGGAGTCATCGGTGAGGTTTGAATGACTATGTGTACTGAATGAGGTTTCCACTAGCATTTACCTGACCATTCAAAGCTTTTGGAACTGACAGTTCGATGCTACGACTGATGGTTTGAAAGATACGCAACGTTGGCCATTTGAACTGAGGAACACTTTGAGTTTTGACATCGACCTAGAATGTGTTGCCAGATTTAAATGAAGTTGAATCTCTAAAAACTAAGATAGGTTGTTGTAGGCCCCGGCCACACGGTCCCATAGCACTTAATGGATCAATTCTACCTCGCATGAGCTCTGAGTTATGACCACACAAAGATCGATGATTCCATGCTTAAGAGACCTTGAGGGACACCTCAGCCCGGAGTCATCGACGGGGTTTGAAAGACTGTGTGCCGAATGAGGTTGCTACTAGCATTTACCTGACCATTCAGAGCTGTTGGAATTGATGGTTTGATGATACGACCGACGGTTTGAAAGATACGCAATGTTGGCTGTTTGAAGTGAGGAACACTTTCAGTTTTGACATTGCCCGACAATGTGTTGCCGAATTTAAACGAAGTTGAATCTCTAAAAACTGAGATAGGCTTTTGTAGCCCCCAGCAACATGGTCATCTAGCACCTAATAGATTGATTCTATCTCGTACGACCTCTGAGTTATGACCCCACAAAGATCATTGATTTCATGCTTAAGAGACCTTGACGGACACTTTGGCCCAAAGTTATCGGCGGGGTTCAAATGACTGTGTGTGTCAAACAAAGTTGCCAGTAGAGTTTACCTGACCATTCAGAGCTATTGGAACTGATGGTTCGATGCTACAACTGATGGTTTGAAAGATATGCAACGTTGGTCGTTTGAACTGAGGAACACTTTGAGTTTTGACATCGATCGAGAATGTGTTGCCGAATTTAAATGAAGTTGACTCTCTAAAAACTAAGATAGGCTTTTCTAGGCCCTGACAACATGGTCTCATAGCACCTGACGGATTGATTATACCTAGCACGAGCTCCGAGTTATGACCCTGCAAAGATCGCTGATTTCATGCTTAAGAGACCTTGAGGGACACTTCGGCCTGGAGTCGTCGGCGGGGTTCAAATGACTCTGTGTACTGAATGAGGTTGTTGTTAGCATTTACCCAATAATTCAGAGCTGTTGGAACTAATGGTTTGATGCTATGACCAATGGTTTATACACAACATTGGCCATTTGAACTGAGGAACACTTTGAGTTCTGACACCGACTAAGAATGTGTTGCCGAATTTAAAAGAAGTTGAATCTCTAAAAAATGAGATAAGATTTTGTAGGCTCTAGCAACACAGTCCTATAGCACCTAATGAATCAATTCTACCTTGCATGAGCTCAGAGATATAACCCCACAAAGATCGTTCATTTTATGATTAAGGGACCTTGAGGGACACTTCGGCCCGAAGTCATCGGGAGGGATCGAATGACTATGCGTGCTAAATGAGGTGGCCACTAGGGTTTACCTAGCCATCTGGAGCTATTGAAATAGACTGTTTGATGCTACGATCGGCAATTGGAAAGATACACAACGTTGGTGGTTTGAACTGAGGAACACTTTGAGTTCTGACATCGACTGAGAATGTGTTGCCGATTTTAAATGAACTTGAATCTCCAAAAATTGAGGTGGGCTTTTGTAGGACATAGCAACATAGTCCCATAGAAACTAATAGATCCATGGTACCTCACACGAGCTCCGAGATATGATCCAACAAAGATCATTGATTTCATGCTTAAGGGACCTTGAGGGACACTTTAGCATGGAGTCGTCGGTGGTGATTGAAGGACTGTGCATGGTGAATGAGGTTGCCACTAGTGTTTACCTAGTCATTCAGAGCTATTGGGATAGATAGATTGATGCTACGACTGATAGTTTGAAAGATACGCAACGTTGGCCGTTTGAACTGAGGAAAACTTTAAGTTCTGACATCGACCGAGAATGTGTTTTCAATTTTAAACGAACTTGAATCTCTAAAAACTAAGATAACCTTTTGTAGGCCCCAACAACATGGTCCTGTAGCAACTGACATATCCATGCTACCTCACACGAGCTCCGAGATACAACCCTATAAAGATTGTTGATTTCATGCTTAAGGGACCTTGAGGGACACTTCAGCGGTGATCGAACGATTGTGCGTGGTGAACAAGGTTTCCAATAGTGTTTATTTGGCCATTCGGAGCTTTTGAAATAGACAAATCGATGCTATGACCGATGGTTGGAAAGATATGCAACCTTTGCTGTTTGAACTAAGGAACACTTTAAGTTT
Source organism: Chamaecyparis obtusa (assembly GCA_027943335.1). Taxonomy (NCBI): domain Eukaryota; kingdom Viridiplantae; phylum Streptophyta; class Pinopsida; order Cupressales; family Cupressaceae; genus Chamaecyparis; species Chamaecyparis obtusa. Next base: position 130,592 of record BSBK01014163.1, read on the forward strand.
TGACATTGACCGAGAATGTGTTGCCGATTTTTAACAAAGTTGAATCTCTGAAAATTGAGACAGGCTTTTGTAGGCCCCAGCAACATGGTCCCATAGAAACTAATAGATCCATCCTACCTCACACGAGCTCAGAGATATGACCCTGCAAAGATCATTGATTTCATGCTTAAGGGACCTTAAGGGACACTTCAACACAGAGTCATCGGCGGGGATTGAACAACTGTGCATGTTGAACGAGGTTGCCACTAGCATTTACCCAGCCATTTGGAGCTGTTGGAATTTGATGCTATGATCGACAGTTGGAAAGATATGCAATGTTGGCCATTTCAGCTAAGGAACACTGTGAGTTCTAACATCGACCGAGAATGTGTTGCCAATTTTAAATGAACTTGAATCTCAAAAAATTGAGACAGACTTTTGTAGGCCCTGGCAACACGGTCCCATAGCAACTGATGGATCCATGCTACCTCACACGAGCTCTAAGATACAACCCCACAAAGATCACTGATTTCATGCTTAAGGGACCTTGAGGGACACTTCAGTAGGGAGTCATCGGCGGGGATTGGACAACTGTGTATGCCAAATGAGGTTGCCACTAGCATTTACCTGGGCATTCGGAGCTGTTGGAATAGATGGTTTGATGCTATGATCGATGGTTGGAAAGATAGGAAACGTTGGCCATTTGAGCTGAGGAATATTATGAGTTCCGACATCGACCGAGAATGTGTTGCCAATTTTAAACAAACTTGAATCTCCAAAAACTGAGATAGGCTTTTGTAGAACCTGACAACACGGTCCCGTAGTAATTGATGGATCCATGCTACCTTGCACGAGCTCCAAGATATGACCCCACAAAGATTTTTTATTTCATGCTTAAGGGACCTTGAGGGACACTTCAACACGAAGTCATCGGCGATGATCGAAAGACTGTGCATGGCATGTACTTGCATGAGGACATTATATATTATATAAATCCTGCATAGAAGTAGTTGGCAAGCCACTCAAAAAGTAGTAACTGATAGCAAGTGGGATAATGCAAAAGCTTTAATAAACCACTAACTTCTTTACTCAAGCAACATCTGGTTCATCTGCTTGATTGGGGCATGTTTGGGAATAGACAGTCTCCATTTAAACTCAAATCTCTAGAAGTAGTTATATTTGTCAGTGGAGGAGATACACCCATTGGATCTGCAATAACTTCATGCTCACTAGAATTTCCATTTCTCTTCAATTGGGATACTCTTTCCAAAATTGCATCTACCCTTTTACCAATTTGGGAAATTAATGGGTCTATCTATGGACCTCGAAGGAGTTGGTCACCTAAATGAGAACCTTGAGATGAAGCAAGAACTTCTCTATGAAGGAGATCAGTACCTTGAGAAGCTCTCCACTTGTCAGCAAAATTAAAACCTTGGACCATAGATGGCTTCCCTTTGTTGTAAAATGAGGAGTGAGACTGCCTTGCCAAAGGTGGCAATGAACTTACATTTCAAGGATAATGCCCAAGTCCCGTAAATGCAAGGCCATTGACGAATAGGAATTTCTAATAGAAATATTTGTGGTGCTAGAATGAAGTGCATGACCAAATTCTTTGCCTACTAACGAATCAATTTGGGAAATTAATGGGTCTATTTGTGGACCTCGAAGGAGTTGGTCACCTAAACAAGAACCTTGAGATGAAGCAGGAACTTCTCTATGAAAGAGATCAGTACCTTGAGAAGCTCTCCACTTGTCAGCTAAATTAAAACCTTGGACCATAGATGGCTTCCCTTTGTTGTAAAATGAGGAATGAGACTGCCTTGCCAAAGGTGGTAATGAACTTACATTTCAAGGATAATGCCCAAGTCCCATAAATGCAAGGCCATTGACGAATAGGCATTTCTAATAGAAATATTTGTGGTGCTAGAATGAAGTGCATGACCAAATTCTTTGCCTGCTAATGAACCAATTCAGGAAATTAATGGGTCTATTTGTGGACCTCGAAGGAGTTGGTCACCTAAACGAGAACCTTGAGATGAAGCAAGAACTTCTCTACGAAAGAGATCATTACCTTGAGAAGCTCTCCACTTGTCAGCTGAATTAAAACCTTGGACCATAGATGGCTGCCCTTTGTTGTAAAATGAGGAGTGAGACTACCTTGCCAAAGGTGGCAATGAACTTACATTTCAAGGATAATGCCCAAGTCTTGTAAATACAAGCCCATTGACGAATAGTCTAATAGAAATATTTGTGGTGCTAGAATGAAGTGCATGACCAAATTCTTTGCCTAGAAATGAAACAATTTGGGAAATTAATGGGTCTATTTGTGGACCTTGAAGGAGTTGGTCACCTAAACAAGAACCTTGAGATGAAGCAGGAACTTCTCTATGAAAGAGATCAGTACCTTGAGAAGCTCTTCACTTGTCAGCTGAATTAAAACCTTGGACCATAGATGGCTGCCCTTTGTTGTAAAATGAGGAGTGAGACTTCATTTCAAGCTTCATTTCACATTTCTCTATGGATAATTCCACAACACTTGCTACTTCTCTATCCAAATTTTTTGTGTCAATGTACATGTGCACTAAAGAGCTTCTATCACTACTTGAGCTACTAGCAAATGGTGAGTACTCATCATCATCATCTAACATAGGCTCACATGCATATCTTACTTATTTCCTTTTTCGGTTTCCCCTTCCTAGCTCTTCCTCCTTATCTATAACTTCTATCATGGGTCCAAGAAGCTCTTCCCACTCTTTCCCATTAACTGTGGGCTTTGTCTCTTCATCCCGATTAATTGGCATACCTTGGATGGCACCAAGATAACCATTTTCTTCTGAAATGTCCTTTTCTCTCACATTTATATCTCTATTAAGATTTTCTATATCTTCCTCTATATATTGAATAGATGTAGCTGCAATCCCATGTTCATCAAGAATATTCCTTGCACTGTTGAGTAATATATCATGCAATTCCTTAATAGTTTCATTCTTAATAGAATTCATAACTAGATTTTCCATAGCCAATTTTCTTCTTGATCATTGCAATATTTTCTCCTCAAATGAACATTTTGTAATTAGTTGATATACAATCACAATTTTCTCTTGGCCAATCCTATGGGCTCACGATTGAGCCTATAGATACACAAAAGGGTTGAAATCTGGATCTGGTGGAAGAGTAGTATTAGCAAGAAGTCATTCACTAACATCTCATCTTTATAACAACTAAATTTGGATTCACTAGAAGCATTAGTTCTCAAAAAAAAATAGTAAAACATACCATATATAATGACTATGTTGACACTCGATTGCATCATATAATAAGTTGAAATTAGATAATCATAAAACACTTTGTAAAGTACAGTGTACATATCATATAGAGCCACATCAAATGAGTTCAACATCAAGAAAGAATATTTTTTTTTCAAAGTCTTGTAATTTCTTTGTGGCTGGTAGCCAATTGCTTATTCACTTATTTTTTGCTTCCTCAATTGGTCAAAAGCTGTAGGATATTCTTTGGGAAACTTATCATTTTTTCCTATAGGATGCTAAGCTGAGTGCTAAGGATGGCTAAGTTGAGTGCAACGTAGAGGGAGATGACTAAATCGAGAGAGTTTGATGAGTTTGAAGGGTGCATAAGGGTCATGAAATTGGTGCAAGGGTACATTAGTAGATGTTCTAGCCATTGGAGGGGGGTATTTTATGCATGAATCCATCATAGCATGGTCAAATGATGGTGAATCAACTTTAGTTCAGTTTCTATGGTGTTGGGAGATGAGACATTGGGTGAGCCCTAGTTTCTAGGGGTTTTTGGGTCTTAAAGAAGATGGTATGAAATGAGAGAATGAACTAAAGGATTCTCCAAAGCTAAGGAAAGAAAAGAAAGTGATGTTCAAAAGGAAGAGAATAAGAAAAAGAAGAGGAACAGAAGTGTAGGAAGTTACAAAATGTTAATATACAAGGTGTTGAAACAAGTGCATCCCTCCAAGGGAATATCTAGTGCTGCCATGGATATCATGGAGAGCTTCATGATTGATTATTTTGATAAGATTACTCCTAAGGCTGCTTCTCTGCTAAAATATAACAAGATTGTGACACTTTCCTTCCAAAGAAATTGAGATTTTTGTCAAGTTTGTTCTGCCTAGAGAGCTGGCTAGGCATGTTGCTTCTGAAGGAAGTAAGGCTGTTACCAAGTTTCCTACTGCTCTGGGTTAGGTTTTGTTGGAAGATTTTAGGTTTTTTGTATGCGGTATTTATCGAAGGCTTGTTTAGAAGTTGGTTTTGGCTTGGGTTTACATGTGGAAGTTAATGCTGAACTAGGATCTTAGTGTATGTAAAGAATATATGAATTATGCTATGTATGCTGTGAAAAATCTCTAAACTATAAGATTTCTATTATAAAGTTTTTTTAATTAATAATGAGAAATATTTTTACAACTTAGCTCAATAGGAGCACCGGAGGAAAGAGCTGAGCAGAGAAAAATTCTGATATTGCCCCAAAAAATAGAAGAGAAACGTTGTCATTAAATGTTACAAACTTCCTGTTATACATACGGGGTAATGCATGAGAAATTTACAGTCCACCCAATTTAAAGTGCTATATAAATTTGACATGTTACGATATTTTGTATCTCCATTTAGTCCAATGAACCAATTGGGTCTGCCCTACCCTTGATTGTCTCAAGTATTGCGCCATGGTCTGACTCACGAACATTCCAAAGAGTTTTATTTTGCGGTCTTCCCCCATATCTGATTAAGTGGGCATTCAATGGAACGGAAAGGTTTGCATAATGAAGAATCTTTCTGTGTGTCTCTGAATCCTCGAACAACCACAACCTAGGGTTCTTCATAGCATACCTTCTAAGCCATGTACCAGTTACAACCTCTGCTCCTATAGGGTATTCCAGTTCTTCACCATTGATAACCGAGTGATCCAATTTCTTTTTTGCCTCAACACAACGACAAAAATAATAATCTGTCCCTTCTTCATTGTCTTCAAGTGCAATAATAGCAAAAACATGGCCTGTAATGATATAAACATAATGAGGATATTAGTTTACTAAATATTTATGATAAAGTACTAAATTTGAGATTATTTGTATGTGGAAAATACAGACCTGGTTGTACTAGATCAGATAAGCGATCAAAGTCAATGGATGATTCCATTTCTGTTGGTTGTAGTGATTCATGGGGATGATAGGAGGCAAGTGCACTCAAAATACATGTATACCATTTGTCAACCCATTCCTTTGACTCACACCCATCCCAATCTTCATCTACACATGATGAAAAAAAGCACGCCATATGTCGTGTGTGGATACTCCATGAACCTGCATTACAACTTCTAAAAGAGTGTAGCTCACTCGATCTTGTCAATGTACAAAAATCCTCATATGGTGCAATGTTAGTTTCATCTATCAACCAAAAAAATATATGAACCGTAGACTCACCTTCATTACCTGGACCCATTGTAGCGTTACACCACTAGACAATACATCTCGCATCTGACAATGTTTCTTTCTCTTCACACTTTAATTCTTGACGTGCTAAGGCTCTTTTAATACATGCACCTGCACCATCGTGCTCTCCCTTTCCATGACCAGCCTCTATGAAATTACACGTATATTGAATTCCAGTAATCTTATGCATCCTAGACAATGAATAAAACATCTAAGAATTCTTGAATTAGGATGCACAATTATCTAACCAAATGATATGTCGATGATATTTTATGCCCCTGTTTGCCAAATGACCATAAAATAGTTGAAAGCAACCATGTACAAACTCTGTATAATGTGAGCGATCATATAAAAATGACACTCCCTCAATATCTTCCTATTCTCCTCTGTACTGTCTGGTGCATGCATGAATGCTATATGAACAAATATAGCAACCTGTTGAGAGCTGGAATACTTTGCTTGCACCTCGTTCTATGGTTGTAGTGTGTAGTTCTCTACAAAGTCCACAATTGAAACAATGGTATCAAGTGGGAATGTGTCCTTGCACAATTTCAATTGCATATCCAACCATTGTGCTCTATGTGTATGCCTTGCATACTCATAAATAATTTTTTTACAAAAAATGTCCATGAACTGATACACTGGAATTTTTTCAATTATTAAATCACATCTTTTAGCCTCTTTTCCATTTTTTAGATTGTATGTCACGGTCTTATATTTTCCAAATTCCACTATTTCGTTACTGATTGCATGCGTACTCTCCATATGTTGACAAATTGGAAAACGTCACAAACCTCCGCAATCTATGCATGTACCATTCAAGCATGAGAGCTTGTAAAATTGTTGACCATCTTCTCTTTTACATAAAATGGTAGATATTAATTCCCTTGAAGATCTAGGTGGGACATTTATGTTACAATCCTACAAAACATTGTTAGAGTGTAAACCTACACATATATTCCTATAAACTTCAAAATGGTTAGAAAATTAAATATGTACCCTACAACAGCAAGTTGTGCATGTCTGATTTATCTTGACATAAAAAGGTTTACACATTTCAAAATATCTCTGACTAATTTTAATTTGAGGATACATATGCATAAATTTTGCAAAGAATTATGTCTGAGTTAAATCCAAAAATTGTTTTGGATGTGGAACATGAATTTGACTACCAATCCTCACAAATTTGACTACAAATCCTCCTTCTTACAACATCTCTTTGATTAGGAGATACCCATGTATAATTCTTCCAAAATTCTTCAATCAAGGATTTCAAAGCTTCAATAATTGTTTTATCTTTTCACAATAGTCTACTGGAAAATACCCATAACTCATTTCTATTTGGATCTTCCACTCTTTGACACCTTCCCAGGGCTCTCATTAGAGAATGTCCACTTATTTTCAATGTTTTTCTTGTCTTTATAATGAATCAAGATTTCTTCATTTGAGTACTTACTATCATTGATGTAAGTATACGTCGTGTGACATTACTATCTTTCATGCGTGATTGAGAACCCACACTCTCATATGCAATCATTAGATTCTTTACAATAGATTTTTCACTTGACTCGTCCATCGTTCTTAGCCCAAGAATATTCATGATGAGCCTAAATTTCAGATTTCTCATCATTTTAACAAATAGTTGACATCTTCCTATCATTTTAAATTGTCAAAAAATGATCTCCAAATATGATTAACATTTCTTTGACAAGTACGCTTGAGAATCTTATCAGGCATTGCTTGCAAAATGTTAGTATCAATATCAATCAAATATTTTGGCTTTCTATATTTAATAATTCTAGGAGCATCAAAAACATTATGTGTGAATTGCATACCATCTTGAGTGCCTTCAACATGAGATGATGTTCTACCTACACCTTGGGATGTAGATAATGGTGTGCCTTCAACATGATAGAACAGTGTGCCCACACCTTCGGAAGTAGACAATGGTGTGCATTCAACATGATACATAAGTGTGCCTCCACCTTCAGAAGTAGACAATGGTGTGCCTCGAACATTGGATGATGATGTCTCTTGAACTTGGGAACTCGAAGATGATGTCCCCCGCATCTTCATAATTCAATTGTCTCATTGCACACAAGTTTCTCATTCGTTGTCTTTTTTATTCCAATTCCAATTGTCTCTTACTTTGTATTGATGTTTCATGTTCCTCATCCAAAGAAAAATCTTATTCTATGGTATCTAATTTTTTTGGTTCATGAAGTTGTCTCATTCTTTCCCTTTTTCTTCTCTTTATCTCTTTCATGCTCTTCCGGTGTTAAATTCTTTGCTCATTTCCTTGGCATGATGATGATTTATACATGTGAATTGATTACAATTTTAAAAAATATAATATAAATGTAAACCAATAAGTCAAATTATAATATAAAACCTCTTACAATATGACAAATTATAATATAAATTTATTACACTTATATAAAATTATGTATTCAAGAACAAGTCTATATCATACCAATTATAAACCAAAACACTCTTTATTCACATTTGACAAATAAAAAAATAAAAAAACTTACCTCAATCGATAAATTTATCCTCAATAATTGAATTTCACAATCGTGCAAAGTGAAAACTTGTCACTATGGTGCAAAACGATGTTGATTTGTCGCTACCAACAACATGAAAAAAGAAAACTTGTCTGAGAAAATGCAAAATTCAAACAGTATAAGAAAAAGTGGGCCTCTTTCACGAGATCCTTGGCAAACAGGACCATTTCTTCTAGTTTTAGATAGCCCGAGCGTGCTACAGGGCAAATGCCTTATGAAAAACAAAAAAACTATTATGCATAGTCTTAAATAGGGTGTGCACCCTATAGCACACATGCCCTATGTAAAATAAGAAAAAAGGAGAAAAGAGAGAGAGAGAGAGAGAGAGAGAGAGAGAGAGAGAGAGAGAGAGAGAGAGAGAGAGAATGGGAGAGCGAGAGAGAATGGAGAGAGTAGGAGAGAAGGGTAAGGAGAGAGAATGGGAGAGGGAGAGAGAATGGAGAGAGTAGGAAAGAAGGGTAAGGAGAGAGAGAGAGAGAGAGAGAGAGAGAGAGAGAGAGAGGTAGGTGTGTGACTGTGTGTGAGAGAGAGAGAGAGAGGGAGAGCGGCGGGGAAGGAGAGGTAGAGAAGGTGAAAGGTAGAATGTAGGAGAGAGATAAGGAGGAGAGAGAGAGAGAGAGAGAGAGAGAGAGAGAGAGAGAGAGAGAGAGAGAGAGGAGAGAGAGAGAGAGAGAGAGAGAGAGAGAGAGAGAGAGAGAGAGCGGGGGGCAAAGGTAGTAGGTAGGAGAGAGAGAAGGAGGGGGGAACAAAGAGAGAGAGAGAAAGAGAGCCGGGGGGGAGGAGAGTTAGAGAAGGGGAAGGAGAGATAGAGAGAAGAAGATAGAGAGAGACAGAGAGAGAGAAGGGGAAAAGGAGAGAGAGAGAGAGATAGAGAAGGAGAAGGAGAGGTGTGTTGACTCTCTGTGTGTGTGTGAGAGAGAGGGAGAGCGGCGGGAAAGGAGAGTAGAGAAGGGGAAAGGTATAAGGTAGGAGAGAAAGGTATAAGGTAGGAGAGAGATAAGGAGGGGGAGAGAGAGAGAGAGAGAGAGAGAGAGAGAGAGAAGGGGGGAAAGGGGGAATGTAGGTGAGAGAGAGAAAAGGATAAGGAGAGGTGTGTGTGTGTGTGTGTGTGTGTGTGAGAGAGAGAGACAGAGACAGAGATAGAGAGACAGAGAGAGACAGAGACAGAGACAGAGACAGAGAGACAGAGATAGAGAGACAGAGACAGAGAGAGAGACAGAGAGAGACAGTGATAGAGAAGGCAAAATCTCTCTCTCTCTCTCTCTCTCTCTCTCTCTCTCCCACACACACACACACCTCTCCTTCTCCTTCTCTCTCTCTCTCTCTCTCTCTTGTACTCTCTCCTTTTCCCCCTCTCTCTCTCTCTCTCTCACACACACACACACACGCTGCGCGCGCGCCTCTCCTTCTCCTTCTCTCTCTCTCTCTCTCCCCCCCTCACACATACACCTCTCCTTCTCCTTCTCTCTCTTTCCTACTTTCTCCCTTTCCCCTTCTCTATCTCTCCTCCCCCCCCCCCGTCTCTCTCTCTCTCTCTCTCTCACACACACACACACACACACACACACACTTTATACCTTTATCTTTATCTTTATATGTCTCATTCTCTAGATTCTTTATATATTTAAATCTTCCATGCACACTCTCCCTCCCCCCACTCCTCTCTCTCTCCTCTCCATATCCCCCTCTCCCCACTCCTCTCTCTTTCTCTCCTCTCCATATCCCTCTTCTCTTAAATCTCCATCTCCACACCTCTCTGAGCTATCTCTTTGTGATGTCTCTTGCTCTTCCCTTTGTACCTCTCCCTATTACTAACCCTATCTCTCCCCCCCAACGCGCACACACATTATCTCTCTCTCTCCCCAACAACGTCTTCACAGAAAAATTGAGCATCATACTTAATGCC
>BSBK01014164.1:0-71077 GCA_027943335.1 Chamaecyparis obtusa
AGATAATTTAAAAATACAAAGTAGAAAAAAACATAGAATTTAAAAAAACAAAGTAGAGGCCTATTAATGTGCTCCCACGAGTTGATTTGGTGAGGCAAAGGAGAGATGAGGTGGTATGGGATGCTCCAATGGAAGATGCATCAAAGTCAATTTTGATGGGGCCTCCAAAGGAAACCCATGCCTATCAAGTGCAGGTTGTGTTGCAAGAGACATCTATTGGAACATTTTTACAATTGAGTCCAAAAATTTTGATGACAAAATCAATAATGAAGCAGAGGCCAATGTTTCTTTACTAGCAACTAAAATGGTGAAGAGAATACAAGTGGAGCGATTACATCTAGAGGGTGATTCTCATACCATAGTAAATATCATTGCCATGGGAAAATTGCATGTATGGAAAATAGAAATTCATATCCATTATCAGAAAGAAATTGATGAAATTTTATAATTTCATAATCTCCTACATTGATAGAGAAGGAAATATGGCGGCAGACACATTGTCCAAACTAGCAACTGAACATCCAAATTAGTAGTACAAGCAATTGATGAGGTGGATCGTCAAATGATGACTATTTGGATGGTGACTTGACTTGAGCATGGAAAGGGGTGATGTGTGACACCAACATCATTCAACCTTTGATTTTGGAGCCTTAGTATGTGTTGATATGACGTGAATTTAATACCAAGGAGGGTGGTAGACAATTTGGCTTGGCCTAAAGGAGTGTGAGTAAAATAATCATGTTGCTTGATTTCTTCCAACTTACAAAAGAAATTTTGATGGCATTTTATTTTCATTGGAGCTAATAGTGGTGTGGCAAAGAGGTTTCGACAATGGAAGAAAATTGTAACCTAGATGCTTCAAACATCACATTGAGAGAGAGAGAGAGATCAGGTGCTATAGGAACATGTTGGAAAGGCCTACAATAACCTCTCTTCATTCTAAAAGATTCAACCTTGTTTGAATTTGGTAGGGAAATCTCGCTCTATGCCAAAAGTTATTGTGATGCTTAGTTGAAAGTTACACCACTGCATATCTTTCAAACCATCCATCTTGGGATAAAACTGTCTTCTTTGTTAGCTCAAGTTGGTCAAGTGAACCCCCATGACAATCCCCTTATGCCCATGGAGACACTTAAACATCTGCGACCACCCCATACCAAAGTGTCCCCAATATGCACTAAGCACGATCAAGTAAAAAACTTTATAGGCCCGTAACTCAAAGCTTGTGAGACCTATCATCAAGTTTTTAGGTGCTATAGGACCATGTTGGAAAGGCCTAAAATAACCTCTCTCCATTCTAAGAGATTCAACCTCATTTGAATTTGGGAGGGTGATCTCTCTCTATGCCAAAAGTTGTAGTGATGCTCAGTTGAAAGTTGCACCACTACGTATCTTTCAGACCGTTCATCTCGGGACCAAGATGTCTACTCCATTATCTCAATTTGGTCAAGTGAACCCTAGTGACAACCCCATTCTTCCCATGAAGACTTTCAAACATGTGTGACAACCCCATATCAAAGTGTCCCCCAAGGTGCACTAAGCACGATCGGGAAAAAAACTTTATAGGCCCATAACTTGGAGCTTGTGAGAGATATTTTCAATTCATTAGGTGCTACATGATCATGTTAGAAAGGTGTACAATAACCTCTCTCCTTTATGACACATTTGACCTTGTTTGAATTTGGTAGGGCGATCTCTCTCTATGCCAAAAGTTATAGTGATGCTCACTTGAAAGTTGCACCACTGTGTATCTTTCAAACCATTCATCCTGAGACCAAACCATCTACCCCATTAGCTCTAGTTGGTTGGGTGAGCCCCTTTGATAACCCTGTTCTTCACATGGAGACCCTCAAACATCTATGACCAGCCCATACCGAAGTGTCCCCAAGGTCTATTACACCTATTAGTCCAGTTGTGGTTACCCTATAAGGAAGTGGAGTTAGGGTATGCAAAATTGGAGTCTATTAGTCTAGTTGTGGTAGATATTATGCTTATTAGCCTATTACTTTGGTTGGAAAAAATATTTTGAGTTTAGTTTCTTTAAAAATGAAGCCCAATTAGGTCTATTACACATGACAAAGATACAATGCATGAAAAAGGTATAATTTAAAAATGAACATACATACATACATACAATGCATGACAAAGATAGAATATGGAAATAATACATACATACAATGCATGACAAAGATATAATATGAAAATAATACATACATACAACTCATGAAAAAGATAAAATATCTAGAAATGAACATGTTCTCTATATATATGAAATTGCTTTGTACAAAATGTGGTACATGCCATCTCAAAATCTTTATGAAGTCTAAAAATCTAGATACAATGTGGCATACGCCATCTCAAAATGTGCCATATGGCATCTCATGTTAAGAAATAACTACAAATTTTTCTAGGACATCCTATTCTACTGGTGGATCATCAAAATGGAGCCTCTTTGAAGTACTTTTTAGCTCTGATGCATCCTACATAAACACAAAAGTGAAACCCCATGTTAGATTACATAATTTATAAGGTTTCTACAAATCAAAAATAAAAATTCAAATTCATAGTCAACAATAATAAATAAATAAAATTTAAAATTTAAATCTCATGTACCTTGCCTCTCTATCTCCTCATGTGGTCAGGAGTCCTAACATATTTCCTTGGTAGTGAAGAGACAATGCTACCAATGTCAGCTCCAATCTGTATATGTTTGCAACCATGAGATTGATCTACAAGTTATATTATATAATTCTAAATCCTTGGTAGAAAAAAAAATTACAAAATAATTGAATTAACATTAAAACCTACCTATGTTGAACTTTCTTCAGGCAATGTTGGTTGGGTCAACAATGATACAAATCCTTGGCATTGTACCTCCCTCAAACTAGAGGTTACCTACAAAATTCAAAAAGATACTTGATACAATCATGACTTCATCATGTATATACTGGATAGTAAAATACAAACAAGTAAATTTATAAATATACATACCATGGGCTATCACTGCCAATTGAGATTCCTATAACTCTACGATGGTGAACCAATGTCATGACATCATCAGAAACCACCCTCTATCAAATAAACCATGTAATTAAAAATGAGTACGCACAAGTGATATGTATGCATATACATAAAAAATCTAAAACACTTAATTACCTTCCCCTTGTCAATGCCTAATGCCTGATGCGTGAACCCACTCACATTGCCCTCTAATGGAAGCTGGTAAAACCTACAACAATATTTAATAAGATGATCACAAAAATTGGAAAACACATGTATATACTAATATAAAAAAGGAAACCAATGAGTACACTAAAACATATATACCATGGAAGTGTCAAGGCCAAACGAAATGGCCAAAAGCATGAACACCTCCACCTATGTCATCTCCTCCTCTATCATCAACTAAACATGAATGAACCACATATATATACATAATTAGGAAGTCATTATAAGTAAATTCTACAAAAAATATGAACATTTGAAATTAAATACAGTGTGTCTTGAGTTAAATGTTTAGTCTTTCTGTAAGAGTAGGACTCCATGGTTTTGCATGCCCCTCCTCATCTCTCATGTGATGCACCTCTCCATGAGTTGCATCAGTCCCTGTAGTGACCTGTGTTTTATTGTCCACCTTGAATACATAACTTCATATGCATCACTATAATTCAATGGACCCAAACACAAATTCTTGCACATAATGCAAGTATGGGGCACACAAACATGTGAGATCATGGAGGGTGTGGAAGGGAAATAATCACCAATATGAGGAGGCAACAATGTCACACTATGCCTAAGCAGTAGACCACTCAAGCTATGAATGGCTCTAATAGTCTATGATCTATCATGAACAATAATATCAGGATGTTGAACTGTAGGAGGGGATGACATATTAGGAGGGACATATGTGTGGGATTTAACCTGTTAGAAAGTAAAGATCCCCAAGATAACTGAGAGGGGGGGGGTGAATCAGTTATTAGATAATTTATTCATTCAACAACTTTAAACAATATAATCAATGTATTGATCAACCATAGAAAGATAATCATACACAATTGCACAATAACACAAGATATGTTGACTATGGAACCTCTTGAAAAGAGTAAACCCTGGTGGGAATGATGCCCACAAAATGATGCACTAATATGAAAGTTCCTTGTTAGAGGATGGACCCTGTTAGGAATCTTATGAAATACATTCAGTACATATAAATCCCTATTAGGAGATTTTGAATCCCTGTTAAAAGATTCTAACCCGGTTAAGAGTTTATGGAAGACAGAAGGACCCACTGCCCAAATAGCTTCAAGGCAAGATCTCTGAACCCACTGTCCAAAAGATCTTAGAATTATTCAATAGAATAATATGAAATATATTACCTCCTTCACACTGTGCCAAAACTGTACTCTCTGCTACACAAGATCACAATTCCAAATCTCTATACTCACAAGTCTTCCTTCATTGCTGAATTAGCTCTTTTTTTCACTTCATGCATATATTCGCATCTCACTCTTCATAGTACACATTACAATAAGGAAAAAATTCCTTCTTATATACCAAACTCAAATAATTACAAATGAGTCGGTCCTCAATTACAAAATAATAAATTCTACACGCTACACACAGAATTCGCATAAAACTGTCGGCTTCCAGTTACTGTAACTTTCTCCAAACATATCCTCAAGGTTTGTGCTATGAACCAAATCATCATTAATGAGTCTCCAACATCCCTTTAACTGCACAAAATCAGATTACATCCCATCTAAGAGATAGCCTCCGATTTCTGAACATCGCTACATAGAAACACTGTCTAAACACTGCTTTCACCAAAATGCTCATAACTCTTACAAATGAATGAATTTCTTTTTGTTCTGTTAACCATAGGTTAATAACACACCAAAGAACATACCATCAACTATACAAAATCCAATCTATAATAAAACATGTGTGCAAAACAAAACTATACTTGCTTTCCTGCTAATATTCAGAATATCACTGTGTTGACATCAATGACAATCCAAGTCATGAATGCAACAAAACCTACTACAGAATGACTACCAAAACACTTTGCATTCATTCCTAACAATCTCCCCCATTGGCATTGATGGCAACATAGATGAAAAACATCCAATGCTCCAAAAATCCAATACTACAACATCACTGCAAAATATCAAATTAAATCTTGCTTCATTTTCCTATTCAACTCTCTCATACAATCCACAATGTTTTTCATGTATATCTCTCCCCCATTGACATCAATGACAAAAATTCTATCACTAAGTCAACAAAAACTTAATGTCAAAAGACACATTTCAGAAGAATACAATAACAAGAGTCCTCATGACTCAACTCATAAACTCCCCCATAGAGGAAGTTCCAACATCCAATCCAGAAGAAAGATAGGGCTCATATACCACTGGATGGATGTAATCATCTACATCAATTCTCAAAATAGGTTGGGGCATAACCCCAAGCATACCTCTTAGATACACAAATGTATCCTTAGGTAAAGGCTTTGTAAATATATCTACTATCTGCTCCTTTGTACTTATGTACTCTAATCTTACTTCTTTTCCTGCAACTTTCTCTCTTACAACATGATACTTGATCTCAATATGTTTAGTCTTAGAATGTAAAACAAGATTTTTTGACATACTCACTGTACTAGTATTATCACAATGTATAACAACAGGCTCATCAAACTTTATTCCAATATCTTTCAACATCTGCTTCATCCAAATAATCTGATTACAATTATTTGCTGCTGCAACATATTCTGCTTCTATTGTGCTTTGTGAAGTATAATTCTACTTCTTACTTAGCCAAGAGACCAATTTACCTCCAAGAAAAGAGGCTCCACCACTGGTGCTTTTCTTTTCATCAACACTACCTCCCCAATCTACATCAGTATAGGCACATAAGGTAAAATCATCAGAATTCTCATACCATAATCCATAATCCATTATTCCTTTCAGATATCTCAGTATCCTCATTACTGCTGCATAATGTGATTCTCTAGGTTCTTCTTGAAATCTTGCTACAATCCCCACTGAATGTGTTATATCAGGTCTTGTATGTGTCTAGTACTACAATCCTCCAATCATAGATCTGTACTTTTTCTACTCAACCGTTGGTGTCTCATCTTTGCTAGATAACTTATGTCCAGTTACCATAGGTGTTCCAACAGGTTTAGAATCTTCCATTCCAAATCTTTTCAATAATTCATTTAAATACTTAGACTGACTTACAAATATACCTTCCTTGCTTTGTGTTATTTGTAATCCCAAAAAATATTTCATTTCTCCAATCATGCTCATCTCAAATTCAGTCTTCATTTCATCTACAAATTTGTCACTAGCTTCATCTTCTCCTCCAAAGATAATATCATCAACAAATATAACTATAACTAACAAACCATTCTCAATTTTTGTTGTGTATAAATTACTATCTACTGTTCCTTTTATAAATCCCAATTTCAATAAATACTTATCCAATCTTGCATACTAGGTTCTAGGTGCTTGTTTTAATCCATATAAAGCTTTCTTTAACTTACATACCATATCTCCTTCTTGTGTCAAAGGGAAACCTTTAGGCTGCTCAATGTAGACTTCTTCTTCCAATTCACCATTCAAAAATGCTGACTTCACATCCATCTGATACACTTTGAATTTCTTGTAAGTTGCATATGCTAGAAACATTCTCACTGCTTTAAGTCTGGCCACAGGTGCAAAAGTTTCTTCATAGTCAATTCCTTCTTGTTGTGAATATCTTTTACATACCAATCTTGCTTTGTTTCTTATCACTTCTCCTTGTTCATTCATCTTATTTCTGAATACCCACTTTGTTCCAATCACATTCTTGTCTTCAGGTCTAGGGACCAATTCCCATGTCTTGTTTTTTTCAATTTGCTCTAGTTCTTCTTTCATAGCATTGATCCAATGTTCATCTTCACAAGCTTCATTAGTAGTCTTAGGTTCAATTTGAGAAATCAAACATAAATGTACCTTATTTCGAGTCAAAACTCCTCTATCTAAACTTCCAATAACTTGCTTAATAGGGTGATGTCTTGAAGTATACCTGTTAGGTGTCATAGTTACTGATCTTGTTCTGACTGTAGATTCTTCTCTATTTTCTTCTCTATTTTCTTCTCTGTCTTCTTCAGTATGACTTTCATTCAGCAAATCACTATTAGTTTCAAAAAATAATTCTGCATTTTCAATGTTAGGCTGAGGTTGTGCTTCTCCATCAAATTCATAATCAAGCATTCTTTCCTGAATTTTAAACTTCTCATCAACTTTTACATTTACACCTTCAACAATAGTCTTAGTTCTTTTGTTATAACATCTATATGCTTTTCTTTTTAAAGAATATCCAAGAAATATTCCTTCATCAATTCTAGGATCAAACTTTCCTATATCATCATCTCTCTTTATATAACATTTACTTCCAAAAATTCTAAAATACTTAACTAAAGGTGTATGTCCAAACCATAATTCATAAGGTGTCTTGTTTGTATCTACTTTGATTTGTACTTTGTTCATAGTGTATACTGTTGTGTTCACTTCTTCTCTCCAAAAAGTTTTAGCCAAATCATTTTCAAACAACATAGCTCTTGCTACTTCAGTTATTGACCTGTTCCTTCTTTCTGCAATACCATTTTGTTCTAGTGTTCTAGGGGCTGAAAGTTGTCTCTTAATACCATTCATTCCACAAAAGGTGTTAAACTCTCTAGATGTAAATTCACCACCTCTATCAGATCTTAGACACTTAATCTTCATTCTAGATTCATTCTCAATTTTTCTTTTCATGATCTTAAATTTATCAAATGCTTCAGATTTTTCTTTCAAAAATGCAATCCACATCATTCTTGTAAAATCATCAACAAGAATCATAAAATACCTTTCACCATAGAATCCTCTAGTCCTAGTAGGACCACTCAAGTCTGTATGAACAATCTCTAGCTTCTTTGTCGATATGAACTTCTTATTGGGATATGAACTCCTTTTCTACTTTGCCATCATACATTCTTTGCAAATCATGTTAGTAGGTTTCATAATTCTAGGTAAATCTCTTACCGCATGTGTAGTGCTCACCTTGACAATATTATCAAAGTTTATATGACAAAACCTTTTATGCCATAACCAACTATCATCAATCCTAGTTATCAAACATGTCATCTCAGTAAGATTCAACTGAAATACATTACCTCTGGCTCTGGATCCTTTTCCAATCAGATTTCCATCTTTATCTTTTATCACACAAGTTTTCTCAGAAAACCAAACTTGATAACCCTTATCAGGCAATTGTCCAACGCTTAGTAGATTGTCTTAGTCCATCAACAAAGTAAACATCATCAGTGTTAGTCTTTCCATCAAGAGTAATAGATCCTATACCCTTAATCAAACAAGGTGCATTGTTACCAACCTTAACAATTCCTCCATCATAATTATCTAACTTAACAAACTTTCTTTTATCTCCAGTCATATGATGTGAACAACCACTGTCTATAATCCAATCAGATTTCTTTTCAACTTGTGAAACTAATGCTTTTTCTTCCCTTTTATCAGATTTAGAACTTTCTTCTTTAATTGCTACAAATCCTATTTCCTCGAAGTTATCATTATCACTATCACTTAAATATTTTTCAATTCCTACTTCAAAAT
Organism: Chamaecyparis obtusa; assembly: GCA_027943335.1. Classification (NCBI taxonomy): domain Eukaryota; kingdom Viridiplantae; phylum Streptophyta; class Pinopsida; order Cupressales; family Cupressaceae; genus Chamaecyparis; species Chamaecyparis obtusa. Next base: position 8,661 of record BSBK01014164.1, read on the forward strand.
CTTCATCATTTGCATAATAACATTCTTTAGATCTCCTAGGTTTAAGGTTGCTTCTATACTTCTTAACTCTTTTAGGACATTTAGATGCAAAATGACCATATTCTTGACAAGTCCAACATTTAAAGATTTTCTTACCATCTGGTTCTCTTTTTACAAGTAATGCAATACCTTCTTCAATCTTCTTATCTTCCTCATATCTACTACTGTTGGCATAATCTCCATTCACACTAGTACTTCTTGTAGGTCTAATGCTAAGAGCACTGAATGTTGTTTCCATTCTAGTTAGCTGTCATGCCTGACCCTATTTCATTTTGTTACTAGTAGTAGTACTTTTTATGTTGTATCTATTTTAAGTTAGGTTTGGGGAACTTAACTCTATGGACAGTTGATTTACTCTGTTAGTTAGTATGTTTAGTTGGATTCTGTTCTGATTATTTTAAATACTGTACGTGTGTGGGTGTCAGTTGTCTGTCATAAGGATCTAATTATATAATCTGATTACATTGTTGACTCATTATGAGTGTTTGGTTTCTTAGATTATAATGGTTTTCTGTTGTACCATTGTGATTACAAAGTAATGCTGTTATAAGTATTATTTGCAGAAATTCTGTTAATGCTTAATGTTGTTAGGAAATAAGCATTCGTTTTGAGTGTTTGGTTAGTAGTGGATTCATTTGTTATTTTACTTGATCTTCTGACACTTATTCGGTTATAAGTTATAGTGATCTTGAGTTATGGAGATGTGGATAAGTTCTTCGAGTATGTTGGTATTATATGGGACTCTGTATTTAGAATTTGTTCTTTTTATAATATGTTAATGTTTCTGTTGGTAATATGTTAGTGTTCAGTTAGTATTAATTCTTGTTTTATGTTTTTGAGTAAATATATATATATAAATACATACATACATACATACATATATATATATATATATATATATATATATATATATATATATATATATATATATATATATATATATATATATATATATATATATATATATATATATATATATATATATATATATATATATATATATATATATATATATATATATATATATATATATATATATTTATATATATACCGTGTTAAAGATAGGCTATATGGGTTGCTTGGAAATCTTCTTATATGAACAAGGGGTGGTCATGTTTTACTTATATATAAGTATATGCACCTAAGTGTGATTGATAATTCGCACTTAGGTACATATAAATTTAAATAAGGAATTTTTTTAGGTGCGATCTCACCTTGTTCATAAAGGAAGATGCATGAGAATGGTGGTGAAGGTTTTATGAGTCAGCAATATCGGCAGTGGTTTGTTGGGGATTGCCGAGCTTTGGGTTTAGTGAGGTTTTGGGCGGCTATTATATTGGACACTTGTTGAATGGTATTAATTTTTCATGTGACAGTCTTGCAAGTTGGTTAGTGTAGAGTTCAAAGCTGGTACTTCACTTGGGCTTACATCTGGCCAAGTGTGGGAGATTATTCTTATCTGGCAAGGAGTAATTATTGTAGCTTATCTCTGGTTTGAGTGTTTATCACCATTGATGCTATGGTATCAGAGGAAGTTGCATGAGTAGGGTTTCTTATTTTTTGTTATGAGCAATGGCTATTTTTGTGGCTTCTAGTTTGGCTAGCATGAGGGAGTTTAGGGTCGTGGTCTGTTGTGGGTTGCACATATCATTCCCTTTCCACTGCGACAACATTGCTTCATTGTGTTGTATGTTCGTGCTTTCAATCTTCTGCTGGTTTAGGGGTTTCGGTGAAGGACAGAGGTTAGATTCTTGTTTCAGAGCTTGATTGTTCAGGTCAGGGCTAGCAATCTTACCCTCTTATTTACTTTATGCACTTTCTTTATGGTTGAATCGACTGAAAATGTGTTTAAAAGGATTACGGGTTTTGGTGTATCATAATGGTTCTGTTGAAATGTAGTTTATGTTTCATGAATTTGTGATTTTAAACTTAAGATGCTGTAGTTTAGTTAACTAAGAACTTGTTGTGGAAACGAACATTTCTTTTGGGTTAGAATCCTCTGTTTTGCAGTTTCCTTACTTAAACTAGTTAGTATTATCCGATAGTGAAAATATATGACTGTATTTTATTATGGGTTTACTTGGTTTAGATGTGAATCAGATGTTGGTAAAGTAGAATACAGATGCATTAAGGTTGTTTGATTACTGATCGAGTTCGGCCGAGTTATAGTTGATAAAATGGTTTAGCAGGTAGCCGATATGTTTGTTTTGGGGTTTGCTTTGTTATTTTCTTTATGGGAACATTTTCATTGGGACTTTGATCAGTGATTTGATGGAATGATCTGTTCGAGTGTGGATGCATATTATACTTTTCATTGGCAGCTTCCGGTGTTATCATTGTTCGATATCATGTCATATTGTTGTTGTCGCTTGTTTGAATTTAGTGTTGGGCAATGTAGTCAGTTTTAGGAGTAATATGGTTGTCGAACCTAAGCATACATGTTAATATAATAGTGATGTTAGCTATTGAAAACTAGGAACAAGGTTTTTGTGGTCACTATACTTAACCCGAGTTATATGGTGTTAGTAAACCAATCACGGTATGCTGTTGTTCTATGTATGGGGGAAATGCAGGGTTGTTATGTTTGATATTTTGGGTATTCTTCGGTTGAAATGTATAGTTGTTGAGATGTTTGGGGATTACATTTTAATGCAGTTTAAGTTTGTGACTTTTTTGTTGCAATGTCATTCGTGAAATTCTACATTTGGTTTAAACGGCAGGGCAGTCGATCATATGTTATTGTCAACTTTTCAATGTGACCGGTGAATACTATGTACCGAATTGTTTGGTTAAAGTATTTCATTTCTTTATGGGATTGCAGTGTTTATTTTTATCACTGTTGAGACATGATGAGGCTCGGTCTTAGTTAAAAGTAAACATTTGAACTTTATTCTTATTAAAACAGCAGGGAAAAGTCTTCATTTGTAAGTAACATAGTTAGTTTATTATTATTTAAGAATGTTATCATTAAACTGAAGCATGTCTTCATATTCAGACAGTATGTGAATAGAAATCTCTGTTAGATACAAAGAGTTATTTGGAATTAAGTGGATTTCATTATTTGATTATGTAGTGGACATTATTGTTTAAGCAATTTTGTGTTATGATAACATTTTGCAATGAAATATATAGTTGTGATGTGGTATAATGTATTTGGTTATGGTACCAGCCTAACAATAATAGTTTGTAGCCTATTAGTGCTGTGAGCACGGGGTGATAGTTTACAACCTATTAGTGTTAGACTCATAGATATCTTAAATATACATATTTGCATTAATTAGTTTTGTGCTGAAAGTTATTGTACAATACTGATACTATCAAATGAGATTTTCATTATACACTGCTTTATGACAGTAGGATGAATAAAAGTTATGAAATGGAATTACGTTGGTGATTTGATTCATACTAGAAGTGGAATCATGTGGATAAATGTAATGATTCTGTTTGCATGAAAGGTTTCTGGTTTTTCTGTTTAAACATGTGTTTGTGAAGAATTCAGAAGATGAACGCATATGGAGATGGCTGAATTTGGATGAACCAATTCAGTGTACAAGAGATAACCTTAAAATTAATGGGGAATGGGTATAATACTTAACAAGATAATTGGCCTTTCCTATGTCTATGATTTACGTGATCTAGAACGGAGTATGGGGCATAAGGTACTGCTACATTACTAAATGGATTAACAGTAGCTGTGAGCACTGTTATGTTTACTAATGGGATAACAGACTACCTTGCACTGTAAGATTCATCATGTGCACAACCATGGGTGTAGAATCATGACCCTTCAGTGTTAAATCATCTCAGTATATATGTGCATCATCTTTCTGGAATTCTGACTGCGAGTTGTATCTTTTTATTTTGCTTCATGTCTACTTTATCATGTGACTGTTGTGATGAGATAATGATGTTTTGGTACAAATGAATTTATGGTTTATGGTATATGATCATGATGGTACTGATGTATGGCAAGTGTTTCATGGAGGTTTTATGTATTATGCAATTATGCTGAGCCCTATTGTTTGTTTCTTTTACATGTGATAATGTTTTGCAGATTTTAGATTTGAGGAGTCTTTCTGATGTGGGCAAGCAGCATGGATTGATCTATAGTTTGTTTATTCTTATGTATATGGAACACACTGTTATTGTAATGATCAACCTAGGTGTTGAATTTATGTATTCATGATACTGGATGAAGTGTTACATATGTATTTATTTGTAAAAAAATTTCCTTATGAGATATGTTGATGTAACTTGAATTGGAATTTAATAAAAAAAAATTTGTTGTGGTTTATTTCAGATCCTTATTTGTGTGTGCACTATGGTTTATTTTCTGTGGTGTTACATTTGGGATCAGAGCCAGGTTTCTTTAACTAGGGCTTTGGGTTATAGGGTTTAGCTCGCTAGTTGCGTGGTATTTTAACGGTAGTTGATTGTTCAGGCTGCTAGTATGCCTCCCCATACAAGAGGATCTCAGGGACGTGGTGACCCAGTCAATGCTAATGTTGGAAGAGGTAGAGGTAGAGGCAGGGGCCATGGTAGAATTCCTAGACACCAGGATGCGGATGGAAATAACCCCATTTGGCAAGGTGGCAATGATGGTAACAATCAGGATGCCCAAAGGGATCCTCATGCTAATGTTCTCCAATGTATTTTGGATCGGTTGGATAACATTGAGGCTAATAATCATATTCTAGGTGGGGGAGAAAATCCTCAAGTGCCTTAGGTTCATGTTAATAATCCTCTAATTGAGGAAGATCCTATTGTCAGGGCACAGATTAGAGATCTGTCCAAGATTAAAGGACCACCATTTTATGGGACAGAAGAAGGCACCGCAGCTGAAGCTTGGTTGTTGAACATTGAGCGATGCTTTATTTTGCACCGTTACCAGAGCAATGTGAAGGTGCGGTGGACTGTCATGCAGCTCAGGAATTTTTCTTCTATTTGGTGGGAGCAAGAGTTAGAGAAACTGGGAATTGATATCTCCCAAGTGACATGGGAACTCTTTCTGGAATGCTTCAAGGAGAGGTTTATGTCCGAGTACTGGCAGCAAGCTCGTGCTGAAGAGTTCTTTAACATTTTGTAGAAGGGTTCTTGAGTAGAGACTATGAGCGAAGGTTCTACGAACTCAAGAAATACTCAGGGTGGACGGAGGACAATAAGGCTTTGGTTCAGCATTTTATCAGGGGGCTCAATCCCAAGATAGGTGAGGAAGTGAGGACCTTTAAACCTATGACTATGCAGGAGGCTTCTGAGAGAGCCAACCTTATTGAAATGAAGTCAGGGTACCATGGGTCATTTCCTAAAGCCAGTGTAAATCCACCTACTCAGAGTGATTTCAGGAGTTTGAAACAGTCTCAAGGCAGCTTTAAATCTAGATTCTCTAGTGGAAAGTTCAAAAAGAGGAAGTTTGACAAACCCTCTCCGTCTAACAAGAACAATAGGGGGCCGGAACAATCCAAACCTCCTCAGCAATCTCAGAGTATTCAGAGTAATGCACCTTCTCAGGGAAGGGATTTCAAGAGGTCTGTGACCTGTTTCTGTTGTGGGCAGCAAGGGCATTATCAGGCTCAATGTCCTGGTTGGGGCAAGCAGAGATCAAAGGCTAATCCACCTAGGTCAGAGGCTATTGTGAGTGATTCTACATAGAACCACCGTGTATTTGCAACCTTGTATCAGAAGCAGGCTGAGCATCAGAACATGGTCATCGAGGCTAGAGGTAAAATGCAAGGTAAGGAGATATCCATTTTGTTTGATTCTGGTGCCACAGATTCCTTTATTTCTTCTAGCTTAGCTGCACAGAGTGGCATTCCAGTGGCTAGAGCTAATATTTTATGGCAAGTGGAGTTGGCTTCGGGGTCTCAAGTGGAGGCTGGAGTAATAGCTCCAGGTTGCAAGGTTTAGTTGAAATCCTTTACTACTTCAGTGGATCTTAGGGTAATTCCATTGGGATCCTATGATATAGTTCTAGGAGTGGATTGGCTTGAACAGCATCAAGCAGTGATCGATTGCATGGGCAAAGTTGTTAGGTGTGTGGATGATTTGGGAGCACCCAAGGTTATTGCTGGGATTAAAAGACCTATCTCAGTTAGAGCCATTTCTGCCAAACAGTTGGTAAGGTGTGTCCAAAAAGGCTGCAAGTTATTTGCTATCACTGTGAAAGATTTGGAGGACGTTGTTGCAGGAGATGCCTCTCTTGGTCATCCAGTGTTGCAAAGGTTCTCTGATGTTTTTGTGGAAGAGATTCCTGGCATACCCCCTAAAAGGGAAATCGATTTCTGAATTGATCTGGTACCAGGAACTGAACCAATTTCCAAAGCTCCATACCGAATGACAGCACAAGAATTGATTGAACTTAAGTTTCAGTTAGAGGAGCTTTTGGGAAAAGGACTGATACATCCTAGTGTATCACCTTGGGGTGCACCAGTTATCTTTGTTAAGAAGAAGGATGGGTCTATGAGACTTTGTATTGACTACAAGCAGTTGAACAAAGTCACTATCCGGAACAGGTATCCTTTGCCTAGGATTGATGACTTGTTTTATCAGTTCAAGGGTGCTCGTATCTTCTTGAAGATTGATCTTAAGTTAGGGTATCACCAACTTAGAATCTAGGAGATAGATATCCATAAGATAGCATTCCGCACTAGATATGGACACTATGAATTTATAGTGGTGCCATTCGGGCTGACTAATGCACCTTCAGTCTTTATGAATCTGATGCATAATGTACTTAGAGAGTACCTGGACAAATTTTTGGTAGTTTTCTTGGATGATATTTTGGTGTATTCTAACTCTGTCGAAGAGCATGAGCAACACTTAGAGAAAATTCTTGATTGTCTCCGAAGAAACAAGCTTTATGCTAATTTAGCGAAATGTGAGTTCTTCAAGGTGGAGATTTGCTTTTTGGGTCATATCATTTCAGGGGATGGGATAGCTGTTGATCCTTCCAAGATCTAGGCTATTATAAATTGGCTAGCTCCAACCAATGTGTCAGAGGTCCGTAGTTTCATGGGATTAGCAAGTTACTATCGAAGATTTGTATCCAATTTCTCTAAAATTTCTCATCCTATTACTTCCTTGCAAAGGAAAGGGAAAAAGTTTGCTTGGACAGAAGAGTGTGAGGTGGCATTTTGTAAGCTTAAGGAATGTTTGACCAGTGCACCTATCTTGGCAGTACCTGATCCTTTGAAGGAATTTTTAGTATGTACAGATGCTTCATTAGATGGCATAGGAGCAGTTTTGATGCAAGATGGCCAGGTGATAGCCTATGAATCTAGGAAACTCAAGAATCATGAAGTTAACTATCCCACTCATGATTTGGAATTGGCATCTGTTATGCATGCCTTGACTAAGTGGTGACATTTCCTTCTTGGTCAATGGTTTGAGCTACATACTCATCATCGAAGTCTGTAGTATTTGTTCACATAGCCCAACCTCAATGCTAGGTAGCGAAGATGGATGGAGTTTTTGTGTGAGTATGATTTTGAGGTAAAATATGTTCAGGGAAAGGAAAATGTAGTAGCTGATGCTCTTAGTAGGAGACATCACGAGATAGTTTCCCTGATTTTAACTGTGGATTTGAAGGAGAGAATTCTGCAAAATTTATCGATAGATCAGTGGTATTCAGATGTGAAGGCTGTGATTGATAGTGGCAGCATGATGGAAGGTCATTTTGAGGGATATTCCATCAATCTTGAGGGGCTATTAATCTATCGGGGTAGTGCTTATGTTCCAGATATAGGAGACCTACGTAATTTGGTCATGGTTGAAGCCCATAAAGCACCTTATTTAGCTCATCCAGGTGTCAAGAAAATGCATGCTGACCTCAAGCAGCATTATTATTGGCCCAGAATGAAAAGAGATGTAGCCGACTTTGTGGCAAGGTGTTTGGAATGCCAGAGGGTTAAGACTGAACATCAGCATCCAGCGGGGTTACTTCAGTCACATAGTGTTCCAGAATGGAAGTGGGATACCATTTCTATTGATTTTATTGTTGGATTGCCACTCACTGCTAGACAGCATGATGCAATCATGGTTATAGTGGACCGCTTGACTAAAGTAGCTCACTTCATTCCGATTAGATCTACATACAATGCCTCTTCGGTGGCCAAGATTTATATGGAGCAAGTGGTCAGATTGCATGGGATTCCCAAAAAGATAATTTCTGACAGGGATCCAGTATTTACTTCTGTAGTTTGGAGATCTTTGCAACGGGATTTAGGTACTCAACTAAATTTTAGTTCAGCCTATCACCCTGAAACGGATGGACAAACTGAACATGTCAACCAAATTTTGGAAGACATGCTCAGAATGTACATCATGGATAGGCAGAATAAGTGGGAGGAGTACCTGCATCTTGTGGAATTTGCTTACAATAATGGCTACCACAGTTCTATAGGGATGGCTCCATTTTAGGCTCTGTATGGAAGACCTTGCAGAATGCCCTTGAGTTGGGATAACTTGGATGACAGAGTACTTTTAGGACCTGAGCTATTGCTGGAAATTGAACAGCAGGTGAGAGAATCAGAGAACACCTTTTTACTGCTTAGGACAGATAGAAAAAGTACACTGATCAGCATAGAATTGATCATCAATTCATGGTGGGTGACAAAGTTTTTCTCAGGGTGAGACCTAGGAAGAGTCCTATTCATTATGGGAAAGGATCCAAACTTGCACCACGGTTTGTGGGCCCTTTTGAAATCTTGGAGCGAATTGGACCAGTTGCCTACAAATTAGCTCTACCACCGGGACTATCTCATATTCATAATGTTTTTCATGTTTTTGTTCTATGTAAATATATTCCTGATATTGCACATGTTCTTAACTGGAATGATCTGTAGGTAGTAGATGGCCAGATTATGATGGAACCAGTTCAGGTTATTCAGGAGAGAACTCTGGATTTAAGGGGCAGAAAAATAAGGCAGGTAAGGGTCCAATGGGAACCAAATGATGAGTCTTTAGCTACATGGGAAGATTTGGATCTGATGAGAGCATTGCATCTGTTCCTCTTTGCTGACTTCCAGGAGGAAGTCAAGGACAAGTGGGGGAGGGTGTCATGCCTGACCCTATTTCATTCTGTTCCTAGTAGTAGTACTTTTTATGTTGTATCTATTTTAAGTTAGGTTTGGGGAACTTAACTCTGTGGACAGTTGATTTACTCTGTTAGTTAGTATGTTTAGTTGGATTCTATTCTGATTATTTTAAATACTGTACGTGTGTGGGTGTCATTTGTCTATCATAAGGATCTAATTATATAATTTGATTACATTTTTGACTCATTATGAGTGTTTGGTTTCTTAGATTATAATGGTTTTCTATTGTACCATTGTGATTACAAAGTAATGCTGTTATAAGTATTATTTGCAGAAATTTTGTTAATGCTTAATGTTGTTAGGAAATGAGCATTCATTTTGAGTGTTTGGTTAGTAGTGGATTCATTCGTTATTTTACTTGATCTTCTGACACTTATTCGGTTATAAGTTATAGTGATCTTGAGTTATGGAGATGTGGATAAGTTCTTCGAGTATGTTGGTATTATATGGGACTCTGTATTTAGAATTTGTTCTTTTTATAATATGTTAATGTTTCTATTGGTAATATGTTAGTGTTCAGTTAGTATTAATTCTTGTTTTATGTTTTTGAGTAAATATATATATATAAATACATATATATATACCATGTTAAAGATAGGCTGTATGGGTTGCTTGGACATCTTCTTATATGAACAAGGGGTGGTCATGTTTTATTTATATATAAGTATATGCACCTAAGTGTGAATGATAATTCGCACTTAGGTACATATAAATTTAAATAAGGAATTTGTTTAGGTGCGATCTCACCTTGTTCATAAAGGAAGATGCACGAGAATGGTGGTGAAGGTTTTATGAGTCAGCAATATCGGCAGTGGTTTGTTGGGGATTGCCAAGCTTTGGGTTTAGTGAGGTTTTGGGCAGCTATTATATTGGACACTTGTTGAATGGTATTAATTTCACATGTGACAGTCTTGCAAGTTGGTTAGTGTAGAGTTCGAAGCTGGTACTTCACTTGGGCTTACATCTGGCCAAGTGTGGGAGATTATTCTTGTCTGGCAAGGAGTAATTATTGTAGCTTGTCTTTGGTTTGAGTGTTTATCGCCATTGATGTTGTGGTATCGAAGGAAGTTGCATGAGTAGGGTTTCTTATTTTCTATTATGAGCAATGGCTATTTTGGTGGCTTCCAGTTTGGCCAGCACGAGGGAGTTTAGGGTCGTGGTCTGTTGTGGGTTGCACATATCATTCCCTTTCCACTGCGACAGCATTGCTTCATTGTGTTGTATGTTCATGCTTTCAATCTTCTACTGGTTTGGGGGTTTCAGTGAAGGACAAAGGTTAGATTCTTGTTTTAGAGCTTGATTGTTCAGGTCAGGGCCAGCAATCTTACCCTCTTATTTACTTTATGCACTTTCTTTATGGTTGAATCGACTGAAAATGTGTTTAAAAGGATTACGGGTTTTGGTGTATCATAATGGTTCTGTTGAAATGTAGTTTATGTTTCATGAATTTGTGATTTTAAACTTAAGATGTTGTAGTTTAGTTAACTAAGAACTTGTTGTGGAAATGAACATTTCTTTTGGGTTAGAATCCTCTGTTTTGCAGTTTCCTTACTTAAACTAGTTAGTATTATCCGATAGTGAAAATATATGACTGTATTTTATTATGGGTTTACTTGGTTTAGATGTGAATCGGATGTTGGTAAAGTAGAATACAGATGCATTAAGGTTTTTTGATTAGTGATCGAGTTCGGCCGAGTTATAGTTGATAAAATGGTTTATCGGGTAGCCGATATGTTTGTTTTGGGGTTTGCTTTGTTATTTTCTTTATGGGAACATTTTCATTGGGACTATGATCAGTGATTTGATGGAATGATCTGTTTGAGTGTGGATGCATATTATACTTTTCATTGGCAGCTTCCGGTGTTATCATTGTTCGATATCATGTCATATTGCTGTTGTCGCTTGTTTGAATTTAGTGTTGGGCAATGTAGTCGGTTTTAGGAGTAATATGGTTGTCGAACCTAAGCATACATGTTAATATAATAGTGATGTTAGCTATTGAAAACTGGGAACAAGGTTTTTGTGGTCACTGTACTTAACCTGAGTTATATGGTGTTAGTAAACCAATCACGGTATGCTGTTGTTCTATGTATGGGGGAAATGCAGGGTTGTTATGTTTGATATTTTGGGTATTCTTCGGTTGAAATGTATAGTTGTTGAGATGTTTGGGGATTAAATTTTAATGTAGTTTAAGTTCGTGACTTTGTTTTTGCAATGTCATTCATGAAATTCTACATTTGGTTTAAAAGGCAGGGCAGTCGATCATATGTTATTGTCAACTTTTCAATGTGACCGATGAATACTATGTACCGAATTGTTTGGTTAAAGTATTTCATTTCTTTATGGGATTGCAGTGTTTATTTTTATCACTGTTGAGACATGATGAGGCTCGGTCTTAGTTAAAAGTAAACATTTGAACTTTATTCTTCTTAAAACAGTAGGGAAAAGTCTTCATTTGTAAGTAACATAGTTAGTTTATTATTATTTAAGAATGTTATCATTAAACTGAAGCATGTCTTCATATTCAGACAGTATGTGAATAGAAATCTCTGTTAGATACAAAGAGTTATTTGGAATTAAGTGGATTTCGTTATTTGATTATGTAGTGGACATTATTGTTTAAGCAATTTTGTGTTATGATAACATTTTGCAATGAAATATATAGTTGTGATGTGGTATAACGTATTTGGTTATGGTACCAGCCTAACAATAATAGTTTGTAGCCTATTAGTGCTGTGAGCACGGGGTGATAGTTTACAACCTATTAGTGTTAGACTCGTAGATATCTTAAATATACATATTTGCATTAATTAGTTTTGTGCTGAAAGTTATGGTACAATGCTGATACTATCAAATGAGATTTTCATTATACACTGCTTTATGACAGTAGGATGAATAAAAGTTATGAAATGGAATTACGTTGGTGATTTGATTCATACTAGAAGTGGAATCATGTGGATAAATGTAATGATTCTATTTGCATGAAAGGGTTCTGGTTTTTCTATTTAAACATGTGTTTGTGAAGAATTCAGAAGATGAACGCATATGGAGATGGTTGAATTTGGATGAACCAATTCAGTGTACAAGAGATAACCTTAAAATTAATGGGGAATAGGTATAATACTTAACAAGATAATTGGCCTTTCCTATGTCTACGATTTGTGTGATCTAGAACGGAGTATGGGGCATAAGGAACTGTTACGTTACTAAAGGGATTAATAGTAGTTGTGAGCACTGTTATGTTTACTAACGGGATAACAGACTACCTTGCACTGTAAGATTTGTCATGGGCACAACCATGGGTGCAAAATCATGACCCTTCAGTGTTAAATCATCTCAGTATATATGTGCATCATCTTTCTGGAATTCTGACTACGAGTTGTATCTTTTTATTTTGCTTCATGTCTACTTTATCATGTGACTGTTGTGATGAGATAATGATGTTTTGGTACAAATGAATTTATGGTTTATGGTATATGATCATGATGGTACTAATGTATGGTAGGTGTTTCATGGAGGTTTTATGTATTATGCAATTATGTTGAGCCCTATTGTTTGTTTCTTTTACATGTGATAATGTTTTGTAGATTTTAGATTTGAGGAGTCTTTCTGATGTGGGCAAGCAGCATGGATTGATCTATAGTTTGTTTATTCTTATGTATATGGAACACACTATTATTGTAATGATCAACCTAGGTGTTGAATTTATGTATTCATGATACTGGATGAAGTGTTACATTTGTATTTATTTGTAAAAAAATTTCTTTATGAGATATGTTGATGTAACTTGAATTGGAATTTAATAAAAAAAAATTTGTTGTGGTTTATTTCAGATCCTTATTTGTGTGTGCACTATGGTTTATTTTTTTTGGTGTTATAGTAGCTCTCCTGATAATCTCAAGTTCATCTCTGCTGTTTCTAATCTTCCAAGAAGAGTCTCTCTTGAAAAGTTCAATGTACAAGGTATCACTTGTTCAATCATCTACGTTGTCTGCTTGAATACTGGTGTCAAAGTTCTCAAAATTTTCCATATCACTTCATTCTCTATCTTATCACCTCCACAAGACTTTATTCCTATCAAAATCTCAGACATCCTACCAATATAGCTTCTAATAGATTCATCTTCCATCATTCTGATATCTTCAAATGCACAAATCCAATTATGTAATCTAGCCTTCTTTGCATATTCATCACCTTCAAAAGTAGAATGTAAAACTTTCCAAATTGCATGATATGTTTTCAAACATCTTACCTGACTATATTCATTCTCTGGTAGTGCTGATAAAAGTGCTTCTCTTGCAAGTAAGTTACACATGAATAGATCTAGTTCATCTTTAGTTCCTGCCTCTAGATTGTCTTCCTCAATGATAGTATTCTCATTCTTTGTAATCAACCAATGATTTGGTCCTAAACACAATAGGTGTGTCTTCATCTTTTCTTTCCAGCTGTCAAAATTTACTCCATCAAACTTAGGGCTTTCTTTTCTGAAATTCACCATGGATCTCCTTAAGTTGTTAAACTTTTCTTTCAAGGACCTGTCGCTTTGATACCAATTATTAGAAAGTAAAGTTCCCCAAGATAACTGAGAGGAGGGGTGAATCAGTTATCAAATAATTTATCCATTCAATAGCCTTAAACAATATAATCAATGTATTGATCAACCATAGAAAGATAATCATGCACAATTGCACAATAACACAAGATATGTTGACTAGGGAACCTCTTGAAAAGAGTAAACCCCAGTGGGAATGATGCCCACAAAATGATGCACTAATATGAAAGTTACTTGTTAGAGGATGGACCCTATTAGGAGTCTTATGAAATACATTCAGTACATATAAATCCTTGTTAGGAGATTTTGAATCCCTGTTAAAAGATTCTAACCCAGTTAAGAGTTTATGGAAGACAGAAGGACCCACTACCCAAACAGCTTCAAGGAAAGATCTCTGAACCCACTATCCAAAAGATCTTAGAATTATTCAATAGAATAATATGAAATATATTACCTCCTTCACACTGTGCCAAAACTGCACTCTTTGCTACACAAGATCACAATTCCAGATCTATGTACTCACAAGTCTTCCTTCATCACTGAATTAGCTCTTTTCTTCACTTCATGCATATATTCGCATCTCACTCTTCATAGTACACATTACAATAAGGAAAAAATTCCTTCTTATATACCAAACTCAAATAATTACAAATGAGTCAGTCCTCAATTACAAAATAATAAATTCTACACACCACACAAAATTCACATAAAACTGTCGGCTTCCAGTTACTGTAACTTTCTCCAAACATATCCTCAAAGTTTGCGCTATGAACCATGTCATCATTAATGAGTTTCCAACATCCCTTTAACTGTGAAAAATTAGATTCCATCCCAGCTAAGAGATATCCTCCAATTTATGAACATCGCTACACAGAAACACTGTCTAAACGCTGCTTTCACCAAAATGCTCATAACTCTTACAAATGAATGAATTTCTTTTTGCACTATTAACCATAGGTTAATAACACACCAAAGAACATACCATCAACTGTACAAAATCCAATCTATAATAAAACATGTGCACAAAACAAAACTGTAGCTCCTTTCCTGCTAATATCCAGAATATCACTATGTTGACATCAGTGACAATCCAAGTCATGAATGCAACAACAACTGCTATAGAATGACTACCAAAACACTTTGCATTCATTCCTCACATAACCTAGTGTGCTCATGGCCTATCCTAAGGAGCACCTAAGCCTACACCCTAGTTTGGTCTCAGGCTCCAATTGTTAACTTTGTGACCAAGGAAAAATTCAGCATACAAGCTTTTAATAAAGTAAAATGGGACCTCTAAATTAATGTGGAGCGGTCTATCAAAAACCATCCACCAATAGTCCCAAAAGTTGTCACGCATTGTATCATATGTGCACCACTTAATTGAAAACTTGGGCATTTTAGGGTCCACTTTTAATCTTGTTTTGAGATTCACAAAGAGCTTACATTTGTCAAGCTTAGTTATATATAGGCCCATATAACCCCATCATAATCAAGCCCATCATCAAACTCAACGTGCATGGAATTGGGCCAGAGCAATCCAACATTATGTTGCTTCGTAAGTTTCTCAATGTTTTCAACAATGTAATTCAAGGTGACAAACATGGGGTGCAATGTGCGGATATTGGCATGTGTGTTTTGGAAGCCCCTTGTTTGGTTTAAATTTTCACTTATGAGCTCCTCTAAAGGTTGAGGGTTGAGAACTAGTCCATCAATAGGTGGTGGTGGATTTATTTTTGGTGGTTGCAAATTATTTTCAAGTTCTTTATTTGGAGGGGGGGTTTTGTGGTTGGGTTGAGTCCATACCTAGTTACATTAAAAAGAAATTTGTAATTACAATCAAAATTTAAAAATGATTAACAAATTTGAACAAAACCTTAATTTTTAGCAAAAAAAAAAATGATTTCATTAAAAACATCAAATAAACAACAAATATCAAAATTTATACATACTTTGATGATTTTTGCTTGAAATTGGCAAGAAAATTATTGTATACCTGATCCCAAATTATATACACGATACAAACCCACTATTTTTACAATGAAAAATGATAAACATTGGTTGTGAGTTTCCTTTTTTAATTGGAAAATATCAAATACAATTGGGTATCTAATACTAAACCAGGTATATGATTTATAATCAAATATCTAATTAGTGTTGTGCATCATAATTAGCTTTGGTCATGTGTACTAACACCCAGGCCTACTAAAAATTCAACATGCTTTTTAGTGCATTTTTGGATGAGTGAAAAGGAGATTTTTTTCACATCGCCACTTTTTGGTATACCATGATCCTACACATACCCATGGGAAAGAATATTAACATAAGGGTGGAGAGTTTCTATCAACTATAATAGTTAGAAATGCTTTGGTAATGCTCAACATCCCCCTTGGTTTTGATAAAATGTGAGCTTTGAAATTATGTATGAACACCCATTCAAGCATAATGGAGATGCAACTACTTGGGAAAGGCATGTGATCATTTTGATAGGATGCCTCAAAGAATTATCTCTTCATGGAACACATCAATTGTAAGATATGAACAAAATGGATTTGTTGTGAAGGCTTAGTAACTTCCAATAAGGGTGTTTGTTAGGTAAAAGCTTCTCTAGAACCCTCCTAGCTTGGGCTAAAATGGAATCTTTGTATTTGGATATGGACATATCCCCTTTTTTTCCCATGCCATTTTGTTGTCAAAACTAGACTTGCATCCCATATTATGGAGGGGTCATGGGGTTTAAAGGCTATCAAAGCATCACTAATTTTAAATTTTTCTCCACTATAAAGGATCACATACCTATTAAATGCACAACTCCTCTTCAAGAAGCTTGTGCCCTCTCTTCTTAATGATGGATGTCTCTTATTGCTACTCAATTTGTTCGCTCTTTTATCACCAATCATTTTTTTCTTTCCCCCCATGCTGCATTAATATGAAATTCTTCTCCATTTTGTACTTGTTTGACCACATGATGTTTGGCATTGAAGGCATTAAAGGTACAAAAGTGACATGTGGTTGTTGTAATCACCTAAAATTGGACAAGATAAATCAAGTGAACAATCAAGGAAAAAATCAACTGAATTGAATCTAGCTATTATCAAAATCAAAATTGCAATCAAGCTTTAATTCAACTTAATTAAAAATCAAAAGTCATAAAATCAATTAAAATCAAATAAAGCATGATAAATCAATCAATTGTGTAATTAATCTAATTAATTACATAGTTCATTTAAATAAAATCAACCCATTCAAGGGGTACACATGGCTAAAGCTATTAATTAAATCCCATTTTCCCTCAACCATTGAATGGGAGGAAAATTCATCAACCAATAGGATTTAAAGATTGAGCTCACATGGATCAAGCCTAAATCGAATATCAATCACTCACTTGGAGGATGCATGTTTTCCACTCATTGTGTCTTTTGGTCCCAAGATTTGAGGACAAAATATTTAAATGGTCTCCAAAGGTGGAACCATGGACTTAACCCTCACCGAATCATGATCAAAAAAACTACACCCCCTACCCTTGCCAAAATCTATTAAAGCAAGGCATAATTCAAGAATTAATCATCCACAAATCTAAGAATAGCACCAAACCTCTTGCAATTTATAGCTAGAAAGGAAAATCTAGGACTAATTAAGGCTAATTTCATTTGGAATTGAACTTTTTAGTTTCTTTATCATTCATTCTCATTTTAGGACTATCACTAATGGAAGCTTGCTGAGAGCTTTGCATTAGCATCCCTAAATAGAGGTCCATAGAGTGCTTAATTGTCTTTTATTTGTTAAAATAACTTACTCTTTGTGGTAATTTAGTTATTATTCTCATTTATTTACAATACTAACCCTATGAAGGTACTTTTTATAGTACACAAAATGGCACCCACTGTGGAGCATTAGGCCTCATTAATTTCTAAATTCAAAGAAGTCAAAAATTTCTTGCAAAATCTTCTTTTACTCTCTATTTTACAGGTTTTTCAATGCATTTGAGAGATTCTCTAGCGTGTACGAGCTCTGAGACAATGCATTTATAGAAAATTTCTACACCTTTACGTGGAGTTTCAACACATTTAAATCCTTCTATTTGTTATCTTATTTCTTTCAGTGCGTATACCTTGACTCTCCAGCATGTTTAATCCATTCTCCAGCACATTTAAGACTTTCTTTTAATGCCTTTGCTCAGTTTATTAGCGCTTTCAATTTCTATTTCTGCACTTTTAATAATTTTTTGCAGCACGTTTAATTTTTTAAATAGCACTTTCAATCATTTTAACATGTTTAATAGATTCTGGTGCACCTTCAATTAAATTGAGAATTGACAAAATCTAACTTGTGGAAAATGATTTCTCTATGTCTGCAGGATGACTGGTCATAAAAGAATAAAAAAAATAGAGACCAGATTTAATAGCGAAGGGAAGGCTTTAACCAAATGGATTAAGGAGGAGAACATTGCACACATCAAGCTGGTTTTGGAGGATTCTCAGCAAGAAAATGAGGTATATGAACAATACTTAAAAGTTGTAGAAGCTTATAAATCAAAGTTCATCTCATTAAATTGGATTTACTTTCCTTAATCAATTTTTATCAAAATTTGATAAATAAGGCTTAGATTCAAATTTATTCTTGTTTTTCTTCACTTTGGATGGTTGTGTTGACTAGTTTATTGAAGGAGAATCGAAAAAGAAAGGAACTATCGCCACTAGGTGAGCATAAAAATGAAAAACTCATCAAAAATGCCCCTAGCCTTTGCTAGCTTCGAGTGAAGGTAAGCCTAAAACTTGGTCATTTTTTGCTTATATTGTGGCCTTGTGATTTTCGCTATAATCTAGTAATCAAAATAGCTTAAAGGAATCAATCAAACACTAAATTCAAACAACCCCTTGTTTGTGGAAAAGAGTAGAAATACTCAATTCCCATTAGTTAGTGGGTTTGGTAATTGAACCTTGTTAATTGTGTTTAAGGAATTGAGAAATAGATAGGGAAATGTTCTTCACCTTTTGGTGAATCAAACTCCCAAAATGTATCTCTTTATTCCAATTTACTACTTTCAATATGAACATGCTAGATCTATAGTCAGCTCGCCTCCCAAGATTTTCCTTAACAAGGTCAGTGAGAGGGACAACCTAAAATGGGATACATTTACTTTTGTCATGAAAATCCAACCCACTCTAAAATAAAATGCATGCATCCTTAATGGGGTGTGTGACAAAAGGATATTAAGTTTTCAAACTTCCTCAAGTAGTCCTTCGGGATTACGCAAAACTCTGACATACTGGTGGTGGGAAGCATCCTAATTTTGGAGGATAAAAACTTAATGTCCATTTTGAACGGAATCTTGATTAAATACCTTGTTAAAATAGAAAATCCTACCTTGTAGAGCCATATTTACAAACCAAATTATGAACTAGGTAGATTGCTTGAAGTATCCTTTTGTGCAAAAACCTGTGATAACATTTTTTATTGCTTTGTTTGAAAAATACATACAAGTAAGAGATATCCATTTGAAAATTCATCTTATATTTTTAAATCTCTTCATAAAAACAAACAATTACAAAATTGAAGAAAACAATTTGAAATTAAACTTTTTTGGATGTCGGTTTCTACATGCTCTCATAGACTCAAAATATCTTTACAAGAAGATGACACTTGCATTGCAAGAGAGGTCCCAAAATTTGAATCCCAAAATTTCTTTGAAAATCACAACCAAGGGGATAGTCTCCCAAATAATGTCAATCAAGTGCCTAAAGAAATACTTGAAGAAAGAGCTAATAGAGCAGCTCAAGATAATGAATTTATTGAAGTCATGGATAAATTAATAGATATAGATAGGGAAAAGTTTTTCCTAAACTTAGCCCAAACAGGGGTAAAACTTCCACATGATTACGATGTGGACCAACTCAAGAAAAAAAGAAAGATGATAATCCAATGAGTGTGATGACTAAACAATTGAAAAAATTCCAAGCACAGATTGACCTAATGAAAAAGGCAGCTGAACCTAAGCCATTCCCTATCGAGGCCTTGTGCCCATTTCCCTTTGGTAAAAACTTGGTTATGGTGCCCTTTTCGGTAAATGTATTCTTTCCTAAGTATGAAAAATACATGGGTAAATCAGACCCGCAAGACCACCTTAAAGAGTTTTGAGCTCTAAGCATCGAATTTATGCATGATACTGTTACCCAAAGTTTCCCATCTTTCAATTATGGCCTCTACAAATGTCTAAGTCCCTATTTCAGCTTGTTTTTGTTTGCGAAGTAGATCCACAAGGTTTCACAGCTTGCGATCTAAACCCCATGTTCTTTAATGTGTCACCATGCTTCAGTTTAGATCACATCACTTAATTCGCAAAACCCAGGGATATTATCAATTTTTCATGCTTGTAGAAAATACTGGTCGCAGGGTTCCAAAAGAATTTAATGTCGAAAACTCTCTATGTTTTTGACCTTCACTCTGAAAGCCCAGGATGTTTTTGACCTTCAGGCGAAAACCTCAATTATTTTCAGCCTTCGCATCTTCGCAGTTCCTCTTCCCTTATGGCATTTTTTTTCACAAGCGCGCAACTCTGACCAGTGGGGCCAATTGGTTTTTGGCAAATGGTTATGCAGGTTGTCGCATGATCGCATAAGTCATTTTCCTCTCATGCGATCATGCAACTAAAGGGTTCTTCCTATGCACCCCAACTTTTAACATTACTGTGGGCCCAGTCAGCAGTTAGGAAGGTATTTTTCATGTCGGTCGCATGATCGCATACAGTCTCAAGACCGCATGTGACCATGTGACAAGTTGTCAAGAAGTCGTGGTGAGGTTCTAAACTATTAGTGGTTCCCGGTCCAACGGGGGTAGCATCTTGTAGTTGGTCGCATGATCGCATGCAGTCTTGAGACTGCATGTGACCATGTGACAAGTGGTAAGTGGTGGCTTCTGGTGGTGATGTGTCAGGACTATCAGTGGGTCTGATGGTCGGTGGAAGTGCCAATTGATCCAAGATCAATGGCTAGTGCATGATCTCATGGGATCTTCTGATCCCATGCGATCATGTGACAACCATTCGATTCTTCTAAGTTTTTCAGTTGATGTTTTTGTGGGCCTGAGTATCTTGAGTGGTAATGGAGGAAGATCCAACAATGGTCCAATAACCACATGGGATCTTTTGATCCCATGCGATCATGTGACCACCGTCCGATTTGAATCTTAGCTTTTAGGTGGGCTCCAGACTTGGCAAGTGCATGGTTGCATAGTTAAGAGTTTTTGCGTGGTCACTGGATGTAGTCAGGGTTAAGGAAAAAGTTAAGCGACTTGGCGACTAAGAGGGAAAATGAACCTAGGGTTAACTTAGTGTTAAGTTTGCGGTAAGACTTGTGATGGGTCTGAATGTGCTGACATGTCAGTATGCTCACTTCTGATTGGCTCTTGACTAGAAATGTGGACTTTGACCTTTCATAGGGGCTTGCGACTATTTTGGGGATGATCTAGATCGTCTGATTTGTTGGGAAAAAATGTGATCAATGGCCGAGTTTTAAATGAAGAACTAGTAACCGTTGGGGCCCAAATTTGAAGTCTTCTATAGGGGTTTCACAAGTGTTGGATCTAGTTTACATGTGCGAAGTAGAGATAGGTTCTAAGAGACTTGTTGCATGATCACATGCAGCTTTTTGAGCTCATGTGATCATGCAACCAATGACATTTGCAAGCGGTGCAGCCATTTTTCACAGGTTTTTCTTCTTCAGAGAATGTTGCAGGTGCGAGTAGCTCAGGAAATTGATGTTGCAAGACATGCACAGTTAAGGGAAGATGATGAGAAGTCTAGGTAGTCATCAGGGGTTGATTCTTTGTCCCAGCAAGGTACCAGTTAGCATTCATGGCGTGGCTTTGGGGCAGTAGGGATGATGAATCTAGGTTGTTCTGCAAGCAATTTCAGTACAGGAATGGACACACAAGGAAAGATATATCTGATCTGTTCAGATATTTTTAGAAAAGCATTTATGATCAGACTTGTTTGACCTAGGGTTTATTATTAAATTGTAAATCTTGTAACCCAGGTTAATTTCTGGACTCCTGCCTGCATGCAGTGAGTGTTGTATATATGATTTTTTTTGGAGCTTTTCAGGCTCAGAATTCACATTTTGTAAGAAAGAAAGTCTCTTTCTTGGAAAGCTATCTGTGGCATTTCTTCCTACACTCTAGTTTCCCACATTCTTTAATTCCCATTGATAATACAAATATTGCAGAGGCAATTTGTGATAATCCTTCATTTCCCTATGCTTCCTTGTTTGCATTATCTCTTATTGGATTTAATTTTATGAATGTTTTCAATGGAAACTTAGGGTTCCTGATCCCTCTTACTTTTAGCTTATATGTGTACTACTGTGTATGATCTGATTTGAATGATTTTGTGGGTATTCTTTAGCCCCCTATCATTCTATCTCATTCCTGTGCCCTTTTGCTGAAAAGAATGTCTTCTTGCAAATCATAGGTTGTGTCTAATGTTTAGGCCCTCCTATGAAACACTTATGCAAGCCTATTCAATAAGTTGTGACCTCCTAGACTTGAGCTTTTCATTGATCCCATCCCTCTATACTGAGATCCAAACCCTAATTTTGGTGCATCACCTAGTAGGTAGTTTGCTTTCTTGTTATTTCCCTTTCATGCATTTCTCCTTCTAACCATTTCCCCTCAAAGTTTACTTTCCTTTCTAAGAGAAAACTAAGGAGATAATCTAAGAGGAACCAGCCTAGAACCTGGAGGTTTCATCTCGGTTAGCAAAGGTCCCACAACCTTGAGATGATTCCCATGTTATACTGAGTTATCAAGACCAAGAGAGCTTGAAACAAAGGTGCAAACTCAATGTATAATAGATACAACATACCTAATGAGGCTTTTTCCAAGAAGTTTAGGAGGGAAAACCATGGAATGGTTCTCCAATCTTCCACAAGGGATAAATACATTCGAGGAGTTAGCCTCCAAAATTGTAACCTATTATTCTTACAACATCAAACATGAGATTACAATGCTCAACCTATGTGACACTAAACAAAGAGATGGTGAATCTTTCCTAGGGTTCCTTCTAATGTGGAGAACATTTTTGGCAATATATCCATGAAGTATACTTGAAAAGGAGAAAATGGAAATATTTATGTATAACTTAAATATGGAGATGAACTATAGACTCCAACTTCAGTGTCCCCCTACTTTTGAAAAACTTATCGAGAATGAGATCAAAATTAAAGATGTGTTGGTTAAGAGGGGAGAGATAAAATTATTAAAAGATAATAAACCATATACCAACACTAATAACAATCATTATGTATCTAATTATAACAATAATAAAGGAGCCAATAATCGCAATGATAAACCTAAACTATGGTTAAAGAAAAATGATAAAAATCTTGTGAATGATGGAGTTGTGGAAGCCCACAACTTAAAGGCTACCCCCTTTAATTTATCAAGTGGGTAAAATTTGACATATAATGTGAATCAAACAAACAAAGCTCCTTTCAATAATACCAATCCTAAAAACAACAACAATGCCAATAACAATCCCTTTAATAATTCCAATGTCAACAAGCCTAAGCCTTTCTTTTCCATGTATCAAAAGAGAAAATTCACCTTTTTAGGTGAACCATTAGAAAATGCATTAAGGACTTTGGTGGCAAACAAAATCATTATCTTACCAAAACTAAGACCTTATGAACCCCAAGTCAAACCCAATTATTGGAATGATTCTCACCATTGTGAATACCATTGCAACAAGGGCCATAAAACTAATGAGTGCATGAAATTGAAACATCTTGTGCAAGACCTAATTAACAATGGAAAAATAAAAGTGGAAGAACGTCAAAACAATGAAGATCATATGGCCTTTAAAAATCCATTTCAAAACCATGAAAATGGTGAGTCATCAAATGCAAATCAAAATAACAAAAGAGGTAATGAGAAGGTTATTTTTTCTCATACTTATGATAAAACCATTAATACTTTATGTGGTGATGAAAACACCATAAACGTGATCATGGTGAAGGAAAAGCCAAGGGAAGCAACATCTAATGTTGTAACTAGGGGGCAAGCATAAAAAATTACCTTACGAGGAAATGCCCCAAGGATTGTTTTACCTAATCAAATGGTTTCTTCATCTTTGAAACAATACAATTTGGTGGACCAATTACAAAGGACCCCTGCACAAATTTCCATTCTTGAATGACTAAGACTCTCACCAACTCATAAGGATGTTCTGGAAAAGGCCCTTGTAGACACTAATATGTCATTGAATTTATATGTGGATAAATTCCAAAACATGGCTGGCCATTTGATTTCTCCTCATTTTTTATCATTTTTAGAACAAGATGATATGTCCCTAAATCATCCACAAAATTTTCCCTTGCATATAGAGGTCCTAATCCAAAAGCATCAAGTGAAATGAGTCCTTATTGATGGGGGAGCCAGTTTGAATATTTGTACCCTAAACTTGGTTAAAGCCTTAGGATTTTCTAAGGAGGCTATTGATCCAAAGAAAAAGATAACTATAAAATCCTATGATGATGAAGAGAGATCTTCTAAAGGGGTCATAATACTTCCTATCAGAGTTGGCCCAATGCAAAAAGAAACCACTTGCCAAGTTCTTGACCTAAAGATGACTTACAATATCCTATTAGGGAGGCCATGGATCCATGAAATGTAGACCGTACCCTCAACCTACCATCAATGTCTCAAATTCCCCTATCTAGGACAAGAAGTCATGGTAAGTGAGGACTCAAACCCCTTTCAATATTGTAATAACATGAAGCTTATTAATGACTCCTTAGTCCCACATAATGTAGAAGGGTCCATTCCCCAAAGAATAGAGCAAGGATAAAGTTCAAAATATCTTCCATCTTTGAAGGGAAAAGAAAAAGAAGAAAAACAAATTGTTGTTGAAAATAACCAAAGTCCTACTAACCTAACTACATCGAAAAAAGGAAAAGAGAAGGTTAGTGAGGAGGGTGCTCCTGAGAAATAGAAATAAGACCAAGATAGATCCATTCATATATATACTAAACAGGCTCATTACTAAAAAATAGATCATATGATGAAAAACTTTGAAAAGCAATGTCAAATCAAACAAAAGGGTGTAGGTGAATACTCCTTATCCATGATGGATCTACCCCTATCTCCAAAATCATATGGAAGACCATCCAATCTACCTCATAAATACAATGATCACTTTGTGAGGGAAATTACATCTTTATCCATGGATGAAGAAGATAATGAAATCTTGAATTGGTTATATAAGGATGAAGAATCAAGTGCACATGAAAAGTGCATCCAAAATATAAGCATTCCCACACATCAATATGGGAAAGGATTTCAAATAATGTAGAAAATAGGATACAAAGGACAAGGACCTTTGGGAAAAAGAAACAAAGGACTCATTGAACTCATTGAAATGACATGGAGAGATAGCAAAGAAAAGACTGGATTAGGGTACCTAAAACAAGGGTACACTCAAAAGAACTATCCTAAGGTCTATGATCAAATATTGTAATTAGGGTCACAAAGTGATGAAGACTCAAATGATTTGGAATGGGATACATTGTAAAGTGAATCATGTCAAGATAAAGGTATTGATGTCATTCACACCTACACTCCTAGCAAGGGAAAAGAACCAATTTCAAAATCAAATCAGAATCAAGCCTCAAGTTCTAGCCAAGTGGTCTTAGATAATGTACCAATTCAAGAGATTGAGATAAACCAATGGGTAGGAGAACCCTATGTACCATCATGGAGACATACTATGGAAGAATCAAACCCTAGGTTTAGTCCATGAGATTTTTACCCAATAGAAACCTTAGAGGATTCTAGTGAGGAAGAGTTTGACCCTAGTTCTTTAGAGCATCTAGAATAGGCACACATCATAGATTTAAGTGATACAATGTTTGAACCTTCAAATGAATTCATGTCCTTAAACCTTATTGGACTAAACCACAATATTTATCCTTTGACTCTTATCTATCCCTATCTCATCGAATGGGATTCCTTTGAACCTACCATCTTACCCATATTTTTAAATGACATCCTCATGTCCCAATACCTCAATGCGGTTGAACCTTCTTCTACCATGGAATATCAAGAAGAAAAGGCAAAGGGAAGTATCCAAAATTTCAATTCAATTAAAAATGAGAGAAACAAAAAAAAATGGAAAGAATCTAATGTTGAAAACCACATTGTGGCAACATTAGATCAAAAAGAGAAAGAAATAAAGAATGATTCTAAAGGTGAAAACCCAATAGAGGCACCTAAGGAAGGGAGTTTGGATACTTTACCCAAGCACTATGAGGAAAGATCTCCTATCTTGATTGAACCGATAGAAAAAAGTGAATATTGGGTCAGAATCAGAGCCAAGGATCATACACTTAGTAGCATCTCTATCTAGTGAAGAAAGAAAGGACTTCATCAAAATTTTCAAATAAAAACAAATCAATTTTGCATCATCATATGATGATATGCTAGGACTAGATCCAAATTTGATCATGCATCATTTGAACATAAGAGAAGGAGTAAGACTAGTGAAGTAGAAACTAAGAAAGATGCACCCACACAGATTTTCTTGTAGAAGTGATGTTAGAAAAATTGCTCAAAGTTGGGTTTATAAGGGCCATTGATTATGTCCAATGGATCTAAAACATTGTACTAGTTTCAAAAGAAGACAAATCTAACATTATTTACATGGACTTTAGGGATCTTAATCTTGCATGTCCTAAAGACAACTTTCCATTACCAAGCGTAGATGTCATTGTAGATCTGATAGTAGGGCATTCAATGTTCTCACTTATGGATGGGTTTAGTGGTTATAATCAAATAAAGATAGCACCCACAGATCAAGACAAGATAGCATTTACATGCATATGGGGGACATTCTATTGGAATGTTATGCCTTTTGGTCTAAAGAATGCCGGAGTGACATATCAAAGGGCCATGACGACAATATTTCATGACATGACGCACAAGTTCATGGAAGACTATGTAGATAATATACTTGCTAAATCCCATTCAAGGGATGAAAATCTACCCATCTTAGAGAAAATATTTGTAAGATTGGAGAAATTCAAAGTAAGATTAAATCCAAAGAAGTGTGCATTCGGTGTTCAATCAAGAAAGCTACTAGCATACATTATTTCAGTGAATAGAATAGAGGTAGACCCTGCCAAAGTCAAAGCCATCATGGAAATGAGGGCACCTAGAAACATAATTCAGATGAGATCTCTTTAAGGAAGGATCCAATCCATTCAAAGGTTCATCTCTCAATTAGCATAAAAGTTCCATAATTTCACTCATCTCCTTCATAAGGAAACAATTTTGAAATGGGATGAGAAATGTGAAGAAGCCTTCACCTTGTTGAAGATATATGTAATGAGCCCTCCAAATTTGATGCCACCTATAAGAGGAAAGCCCTTAATTATATACATTTCAATGATTGAACATTCATCAGGGGCACTCCTAGCTCAAGAAGATAATTCAGGAAAAGAAAAGGCCATATACTACATTAGCAAATGATTGGTGAAGTATGATCTAAATTACACCTTTATTGAAAGAGCATGTTTGTCCATAGTTTTCTCTTCCCAAAAATTATGCCACTATATGTTATCCCACAAAATTTGACTCATTGCAAAGATTGATCCCTTGAAATATCTTCTCATCAAAACAACATTGAATGGGAGACTAGCCAAATGGGTCATGGTGCTAAGTGAATTCAACATAAAATATGTGGATCAAAAATATATCAAGGTCCAAGTAATAGTAAATCAATTAGCAGAGTCACCATTACAAGATGAACATCCAATTCAAGTTGAATTTCCAGATTCTGAAATTGTAAATGTTGAAGCAAAAATGTGGCAATTATATTTTGATGGTTCCTATACACAACATGGATTAGGAGCAGGCATAATTTTGATTACTCCTCAAGGATCTACAATTCTAAAATCATACAAATTTCTATTCCCATGCACAAATATTATAGTTGAGTATGAAGCATTGGTCATTGGTATAAAATTGGCATTAGAATGGAAAGTGACAGAGCTACAAATTTATGGTGATTCACAACTAGTTATCAATCAAATCAATGATCAATATTAGACTAAAGATGACAAGTTGATACCTTAAAAACATATGATTGATAATCTCAAGAAATAATTCACTCTCATCACATTTCAAAAAGTACCAAGAGATAAGAATAAGGCAGCAGATGCAATGGCTACTTTGGCATCACTTCTCCAAATACCAGATCAAAGTGCCTGATATGAATTCCTGGTAGAAGAAGTTGAGCAACCTACATTTGACCCTACCCATCCTCATACCATTTTTTTGCTAATAGGACATGAATCACCTTGGTATGGAGCCATTTATACCTACTTAAAAGACCAAATCCTACCTATGGACCAAACCAAGAATCAAAAGAAAAGTTTCATATGCCAAGCCTCTCATTATACCTTAATATTTGACATGTTGTATCGTAAGAGTTCTGATGGAATGCTTCTAAGATGTCTAGAAAAAGAGGAATCAGATATAGCCTTACAAGAAATTCATGAGGGGATTTTTGGGTCATATTCAAATGGTTTAACCCTAGCTAATAAACTTCTTAAGATAGAATATTTTTGGCCTACCATGGAAAAGGAAGCTTGTCATTTTGCTAAAACTTTTTGTATGTGTCAATATCATGGGAAACTGATCCATGTACCAGTACAAGATCTTCATCCTATGAAAACACCTTGGTCATTTTATCAATGGGGATTAGACTTAATAGGGAAGATTTATCCACCATCTTCAAATGGTCATAAATTCATCATTACAGAAATAGAGTATTCTACCAAGTGGGTGGAAGCTATACCCTCATCCACTGCTACGAGAACACATATATCCTTGTTCATATTGAATCACATAATCTGTAGATACGATGTTCCTCATGCCATTATAACATACAATGCAAAACATTTCAAAAATAAGGATTTAAAAGAGTTATGTACAAAATTATGTATGATACATCACTCATCCTTAATATATTACCTGCAAGGTAATGGACAAGTAGAAGCAACAAATACGAACATCTTAAAGATATTGAAGAGAATGGTGGATAATTCAGGTAGAGACTGGTACATTCAAATAAACCCTACTCTATGGGCTTATAGAACAAGCATTAGAATGCCAACAGGAGCTACACCATTTTCCTTAGTATTTGGAGCAGAAGAAGTTTTACCCTTGGAAGTATAAATTCTATCTTTAAGAGTCTCTTTCCATGGATTGTTGAGTGAGGAAGACTATAGAGTTTCTAGGCTACATGAATTAGAACTTCTAGATGAGAGACAACAAAAATCTTTTGATCAACTAAACGTGTATCAGAACCAGATGAATAGAAACTATAACAAGCATATCAAACCAAGGACATTCCAAATAGGTAACTTTGTGTTGTGAGAGAATCCCAAGAATCAATCAGAAAGAGAAAAGAAAGGAAAATGGGAAGAAAACTGGTTAGGACCTTTTGTGATCACTCCATCTTTTGGGACAGGCACCTATAAATTAGCAGATTGTGATGGAGAAGAATTACAAGAACCTATCAATAGCATTCATCTAAAAAGGTTCTACACATAAAGAATATGAAAGGGTATAAAGAAAAAAGAGTATCAAAAAATTAGATGGAGAGCATCCTATTTATTGTATATAGTCAAAAGAGATCCTGAAAATACCAAAAACATTGAAAAGAAGAAAAGACCAAACAAATCAGAAATGTAGAAAAGATTAAAAAAATAGTGAAAAATTGAGCATGAAGAAAGCCAAAAACATTTAGATATAATCCTCAAAAAGATGTTGTCATGGTGAAAACCTAGCAAATAGGAGCCTTAACATGAAAAAACAAAGAGAGAAAATTTATTAAAAAATCAGAAAAAAGAAAAAAAGTACCTTGGTAAAAACCTAGCAAATAGGCACCTTGGTAGCAAAAAAAGGAAAAATCTTTAAAAATAGAAAAAGTGAGAAAATCCATTCAATCAGTGAAAACTAGGTAAACAGGTTCCATTGAAATTCCAAGTCAGTCGCATACCTAGCAGTCATCCTTGTAAATATTGCATTCACCAGCATTTGTATATACTGCATAATAAAACCCCATAGTCGCATTTGCATGTACTTAAGGATTTTGGTCACCTAATCTGCAAATTGTCCCAAGTCTCACAATGAAATCACATCAAACTAGGGGCAATCTACTCTAAAGGAGGGAAGATTCATCAAAATAAAACTTCAATCAAACACCAAATCAATTCATCAAAGCACAAGCAAAACACTCAATCAAATCTTAATCCAAATCCAATTTGAACCAAACACAAAATTTAATCCAAAATCTCATGAGACCTTATCTTTTTCAGGATTAAAAGTATGAAATGGATGGAACTTGTTGGTGGTGGATTATTCCCTTTGATCTTCAACTTGTAGATTTACACTTTGATGGATAACATAAATAAAATCCTAACTCCTATCACCACTCCAAAGTCCACAAGGAAGAGGGCCAACTGACAAGGATCAAAGGATCCTTCTTCATTTTGAGCTTCAGTGCTCAGGCGGGTGTACCCTTGACTCACCTCTCTAAAGGAGTCTCAAAATGATGTATACAATGCTCAACACAAGTCTATAAAAGGTTTATCAAATGAATGTTTATGTTTGTGTGGTTGTTAACCATGACTTCAAGAGAAGGGACCAGTGCCTTATCCCAGGGCTAAGAGTCACCCAACTGTATACTTCAACTAAATACCTTAAGTTAAACACAATGGAAACCAGAGTAAGTTCTTTGCCTATTACCCCTTTCCCTCAAGTACAAGGACATCAAATTCTATACCTAGCTGTAAACTCACTAAATTCACCTAAAAGGCTTTAATCCTAACTTTGTTAGAAACTCATAGATGAATTCAAAATACTCTTTGTTTACCATACATTAACACACTTTGTGATATTAACATATATGAGCTCAGAGACAAGAAAGAAGACATACACAAGATACAAGATTGGGATTCAATGATGTTTTCATTAACAAATCCAGAATCAACATACAATTAGCATGACACAAAGCTGAGAAAAAGACACCAAATCAAACCTCTATCAGTGTATACAGTCAAAAACCAAGGACCAAAAGAAACAATATTTTGGAACCCTTGCAAAATAAAAAATTTTGCAACTTATACCACTAGCTACCTTGGAATTCTCAGAGAGAATGCAACAAGCTACGGACAGCTAGGGCTAGGGTCTCAACCGCCCGACCTGCCAAAATTTACATCAAAAATTATTACAAGGGTAGAAAACCAAGTAGTCTAGAGAAAGAAAATCTCAAATAGATCTGCAATCATGAAAATCTACGAGCTAGGATAGAGAACTAGGAGCTACCATAAAAATCAGTCAAATCGGCCACCTGCAAACAGCTCCTTGAGCACAAAACCATACTCCACCAAGTACAAAACCTCCTTTGCAATTAACCACATAGACCCTAGACCACATCGCAACAACCTACCACCATCAAACCAGTGAGAAATCCACCCAAAAAGCATTAAAACTAGGTACCTTTGGTCACTGCAAACCCCTCTGTAAATTTGAATTCAAAATCCCAATGGCTACAACTATGGCACCAGAAACACATTGGTGGTCCTCGTTTAAACTGGAATCAATTTTATATCCCTGTCATTAGATCTTTATCTTTTGTAGGCTTCAGATCTTCACTTCACTTTAGACAGCATCGACGACTATCGCTAGACCACCAAGTTAACTTCCTCACACCTTACCCCTATGGTAATACGATGGCCACAAGATCTATCGACCCTTTAATCACTTTAGAAACCCAAAAGCCCCACTTAATTACTCCACAACTGTGATACCATTAGTGGTCACATGATCGCATAGCCCAGAAACTGGGCTATGCGAACATGCGACAAGCCTCCATGATAAAAGACAACAGGCCCACTAACAAGCCACATCACCACATCGGACCAACCAGAAGACCCCATCTAGGCCTGCCTGATGCCATGTGTCATAACACTATTCGCTGAAACTACCAAATCACCAGCCATAGGACCCACTCTCTGCAAGCCTTTGAAATCGAATGACGAGTGCATGATCGCAAGGGGTCTGACACCTCCCATGAGATCATGCGCCAACCACTAGATCTGCCACACCATCCTCTCCATAGAGTCACCATCTCCCACCGGGCCCCAATGACACGTGGCAAGTAGTCGCATGATCGCATGTCAGAAAAGTCTGACATGCAGCCATGCGACAGCCTGTATGAACATGCCATCTATCCCCCTCTGACACCGAGACCACCGCGCTCTGCAAATAGAATCAACGGTAGGTACATGATCACAAGGGAAAAGAATATTCCTTGCGATCATATGCCAACCATCAATCTCCTTTCCTACCACTTGAAGAAATGAGCCCACTTGCCAACCGCCAAGTAATCTAGTGACTACGCGACTAACCGCCAGCCAAGTCATGACATGTCAGCTGCTAACTACCAGGAATGAAGAGATTACATGACAAAACAGTCACCAGATCACTAAATGCTTAGGGATTAATAGCTATAATCAGGAGACCAAGTGATAACCATAAGTCGCCAAGTCGCAGAATGAAAGCTTAACCACCCACCAAGTAGAACATCAGGAAGTAACAGGACCCACACAGACAAGTGGTAAGCGGTTGCATGATCGCATGTCGAAGAAGTATAACATGTAGCCATGCAATAGCTAATCAGATAAGAGCCTTTGAAAACTGGGCCCACCACCCATCGCACCTGCGCAGTTAGGGAACAACCAGCAAACAAGAAACTGCGAGGTCAAAAACACACAGGATTTTCGACATAGTGGAAGACCGAAAACACACAGAGTTTTTGACGCAAAAGGATAAGCACACAAAAGTAGGAAGCATAGGGTCAAAAACAACGAAGGCCAAAAACACACAGACTAAAAATATCATGGACTTTTGTAAACACTGTGGGTTTTCGACACTGTGGCAAATTTTGAAAAATTTCCAGCAGGCTTTAGAATTTGAATCTCTTTCTGGATTTTTTGAATTAGGACGTGAAATTCAGACCAGAGCCAGGTGACAACATGGAGAACATAGGGTAGGACATTTGACACACACTTTGCATAGAACAGGCCAATTTCACAAGATTTTGCAATGACAAAAAATTGGCCTAATAGAACTATACTTGAAAGATGGATTTGAAAAATACTACAAATTTTTTCTAAAGTGTTGACTTGATTGATGAAATCATGTCTTTCTAGCAAATTGATGAAAGTTTTTCAACTAGACAAGCTATAATGAAAGCGTGATATTTTGTTGATTTCTGAATGAATGTCTTAAGATCAAAGTTTTAAAGTATGTATTATTTGTCTAAGGACGTGATCATCAAAGAATCATTGAGGACTTTTATATACAATGAAACTAAGATCTTTGTTTTTTTACGCAAAAGGATACCTTGATATTTTGATGTTAAATATCATAATACCAAAATCCACTTGCAACATAGAATCTGACAAAATCGGTATTCTCACTCTCATGATTGACTTCAATCAGTGATAGTCATACCAAAGGATGGGAAAGCAACATAAGAGGTGAAAAAAGTATTCATAGCATCATAGTTGAATTAGTGATGATTGTACTAAATTCGAATATCACAAACTTCTCAATGATGAATATAAGCTCCAAATTTTTGAATAGTGACAGCTAGTTGCATACATATTAGATTAAATGCATTTAAAGTATTTTCCTTTCTTAGCATAAAAATAAATTTTCAAGGGGAAAATTGAAAGGGGGTGGACTTAAATCAAAAATCAAAGGAACATCAAAAACTATATGTGATCGAGTGTGTTGGAAATAAAAAATAAAAAACAAGGGTGCATTGCATTAGTTCACTTGCATTCGTTAGATTTAAGTAATCTTGCATTCATTTAGGATTTCTCCCTAAGTTCAATTAAGTTCACAACATTTATCTTGTATCAATTTTACTAAAGTTAATTACATTAGTTTACATCATTTAATTTTAAGTTCATTAGGTGACATTCCATTAGTTTGCATTCATTTTAAATCCATCTCATGCAATCATTCATATTAAACCATTAAGCTCATTTCTTATTACAATTCATTAGATAAGGTTCATTACATCCATTAAATCATTTCATTCAAATAGACATAAGCTCATTAGCTCATTTAAAAACATTGCACATTGCATCATTCATCTAAATCCATTCATTAAAAGCTCATAGCATTTATTTTCATCATACATTATATATCATTGCATCTAAATTCATCAACATCATTCATCCACATAACATATAACATTTAGGGTCATATAAATCATTAATCATTAAATATCAATATACATTCATTGCATCATCTAGTCGCATCACATTTTACATAAATCCTTTACATTTACATATTCATTACACATCCATATCATCCAAATAGATACATCCATACATCCATAAATACCATTATATCGCATTAGTCATATAATCATTACATCATCATGTAACACAGTTATGTTTCATTTACATCCATAAAACATCATATATCAAAAATCATTACAAATTAGTTAAATCCATATCACATACATTCACCTATTCTATGTCACACATAAGACAACCATTTAAGCATAAATAGAACATGTGCATCTATATCATCAAATGCATTTAAAAAAGCATGAAACAAAGCATATAGGATATAGAAACATATAGATCTGCATATCATAGCAAAACACCTGAAAAATTAAGTCCAACACATGATGATGTCACATAAAGTAAATTTGTCAACTAAGTATCAAAATCCACAGTATCGTCATCAAAGCAATATAAATATTGGGAAATCAAAGTCCTTCAAAGTATCAAAGTATCACAACATAAAGAACATCAACTGATAAAAAGGATAGAAATGGAGTCCAATGTCTCGAGATAAAAAATGGATCATCATATAAATCAATGAATAAAAAATATGTATCATCTCAAAAGAATAATCAACTTCCAGACCCATCGGCACCATAAGCACCATCAGGACCACAATCACTATCAGGAGGTCTACTGGAACTAGCCTGTGTAGAAACTGATGAAATATCAGATTCAACTCCAAGATCCAGCTGCATGCAATAAACCTGTTACAAAGAATGAAGCTAAGAACTTGAAAAAGCAAAACCCTCTATTGCTCAAAAATGTTAGAGCTCAAAATGTATTAAGAGAGAATGAAGGAAATAATTACAAAAGCGGCTTATAAGAACAGAAACCCTAAAGCCACAAAAAACTAGGTTGTGCAATAATAATTAATAGAAATATTAATTATTATGCATCTAAAAGAGATAGCTTAAGTGAAAAAGAATAATAGAGGACTTAAGTAATTAAATCGAAATGATTTAATTATAAAGTCAAATATATCTATTACTCTAACACCCCCCCTTAAGCGTAGCTCAGGAGGAAGCTAACCTAGCACAGCTAAGAAAGAAAAAAAAAATGGGTCCCGGCAACAAGGCCTGATTAGGTACCCAGAACAAGGAAATCTCTATAAACCGGAGTAAAGGAGAAAACCCAGTGGGAAAAACTCCTCTCCAAAAAGAGATGTAAAAGCAAGCAAAGACAAAAAGAATGACTTCAAGAGACACTCTCAAAGGCATAAGTACAATGCGTGCTGCTAACCCCCCCGTGAGAGAGGGTCAAGGCTCCAAAGCCCCCCCTAGAATGAAGGAACCCTTGGATCAGTGAACAAACCACTGTGACTCCAATGCAAAGGAGTGAAGGTCAGTGGACACTGGAGAGGGAACCTTGAAGGCTGAGGTGTCACTGGAAGGCCGAGCTGATGCTCAAAGGAGTAGACACGAGGATCCTGAAAGGGAATCCCCAATGTAAGTGGTATGACAGGCGTGCAGACACTGTCATCAAAGAGGAGATGAATGTCCTCTGTAGAATCCTCAACAATTGCACCTGGTGGCTTGATGAATGGAGCTAGAGGATCAGGCAGTGCTGAAGAAGAAACTTGCTGAATAGAAGAGAGCTCAACAGGAGGTGGCATGGCAGTCACAACAGTAGTCTCAGGAACCACATAGAGGTTCAAGTGACCTTACTGTACCACAATATGTTCTCTCAAAGGAGGAGAGTCGTGCTCTGGCAAAGGTGGACCAAAGTGTGAAAAGGAGTAGAGACGGGTGGAATGAACAACTGTCCCTGTAGCAACAATACCTCCTGTCAAACTATCCCGGATGAAAATTGAATCTGGAGTGAACTCAACTGTCTTCCCTGACCCACTATGAGTAATCTGATAAATTGAGAGAAGGTTTGTAGATAGAGATGGAACATACAACACATCATTGAATATGCCATCCTGAATGCATACAGTGCCTTTCCCACAGACTGTCATAACAGTGTTATTCCCAATGATAATATGGGGAATAGGAGAATCTTCAAAAGAAGAGAAGATCTCTCGAGAAGATGCCATATGGTGAGAAGCACCTGAATCCAATATCCAAGGGACCTGTGAAGGGGATGCAACAGAAGCCCGTAATGCATGACCCTTTCCAAGATCCTGTCCAGCTGTAGAATAGATAGAGGAAGACTGATAAGCAGACCCCTGTGAGCTAGAAGAGGATGGAGAGGAAAGATTGCTCTTCTGAAGAAGACCTTGCAAATCAGCTATCTGTTTCTCGTAACCATCAAACTTTTTCTGATAGCAAAGTGACTCATCATGTGTTCCCTTCTGACAATAGGAACATGAAGGGCTCTCAGTCTTCTGTTTCTCCTTCTTAGAAAAAGATGGTGGGCCAGTAGAGTGATGAGAAGAGGAATCAGATATCTGCTTCGGTTTCTGCTTCTGAGAATCCTGAGGTGTCTTGGCAAGAAATGCCTGTGATTGTGAACCTGCAAGTGAATCCATCTGAGTGATCTTGGACTGCTCACGAGTCAACCTATCACAGAAATTCTCAAAAGAGGGCATAACATGTCTGGTACCCAAAGCATCCATGGTGGAGTAGAAAGTGGAAGAAAAGATCTGGTACTGTCCTCGCAACTTTGAGAGTATCAAATAGATACACTCATCATCTGTCTTGATTTTTCCACATCCCTGCAAAACTGTACGCAAAGACTTGAACTTCATCAAGAAGTCCTCTATAGTGGGGAAATCAGAAGGAGTCAAAGAGGTCAACTCTGCATCAATCTGAAGCTTCCAGAATTCGTTGACTGTACCAAACAAGGTTGAAAACTTGCTCCAAATAGTCCTAGGAGTGGTCAAACCTTCCAGGTGAAATAAGAGACTGTCAGAGATGTT
Source organism: Chamaecyparis obtusa (assembly GCA_027943335.1). NCBI lineage: Eukaryota > Viridiplantae > Streptophyta > Pinopsida > Cupressales > Cupressaceae > Chamaecyparis > Chamaecyparis obtusa. The sequence goes on from BSBK01014164.1 coordinate 45,633, forward strand.
CAGTGCAATCAAACCCATGGCTTCATCTATTTTGTTCCTGTGCTGAAGAACTTCAAAGGGACGCTGCAGAACAGGTTGGTGTTCATCCAGACATGACCATAAGCCACGTGACATGAGCAGCCTGGTCATGTGTGCTTTCCATGTATGGTAATTGTGCGGTGTCAGCTGGGCCACAGAGGGGTCCGACATTGAGAGAAGAAGAAGACAAAAGTAGAAGGGTCTTTTCTGAAGTAAATTACAGAAATGAGAAACACCCCCCCACAAAGTATAAATCAAACTCCCGTACAGTAAATAACTGAAAGCATAAAAAAAATGAGGAGAAAACCTGGACTCCAGATGCAGAGGAGGAGGAAAATAGAAGTTTCTACTTTGACACCAAAAAAAGAAGTCAAATGGCTGAATCAGCAAACCAAACTAGCATCATTGCGTCCGTCTCGGAAAGACCTTTCCGGTGATATATCATATGTCGATTTTTGAGTCCGTATGAACCCTGTAGGAGCAAAAACGCCCAAGTACCCCCAAATGCAAGCTCTCTGGAAAAAACCAGTGACGGCAAAAAATTTGACGGTCGTATGACCATCACTGGGCTGTCGCTGATGTCAGCATTACGTCATAACCGTACAATTGCCAAAAAAATTTAAATCCGCCGGACAATTTTCACGGCGCTGGGAAAAGGTGGTGATGTCAGCAGGTGATGTCACCTGCTACAGTGGCCGGGCGGAGCTGCGGTGGCGGCCAGGCGAGCCGGATGTCGGTGGGGCGGAGCTGCGGCGGCGGCCGGGCCGGGAGGCGGTGGGGCGGGCCACGGGCGGCGCGGTGGCGCAGGGGCCGGGCTCCGGTGGCGCCTGGGTGGCACCGTGGCGGGGCGTTGGCGGTGCGCTCCGCAGCGCTCAAGAATGTAAAAAATGGCACTTTTTCAAGATTTTTTTTAATATATTTTTTTTGAAATTCATGTCGTACGGCTCTAATAGGGCAAATTTTTTTCTCAGATGTCCCGGAGGCCAAATAGGTCGAATTTTATATGAAAATAGGGGTTTTTGGACCTTTTGGACACAACCGTGAGGTTGGTTTTTACCCAAAGTGCTCCAAAAAAAAGTAGCCCCTCAAATCCAATAAAAAACAACTGAAAAAACCCCAGAAAGAAGGGGCTGGATCCACAGCTTCAGTAAACTTCGAACAAGCTGCAGTAGCAAGGCTCTGATACCATGTAGAAACTGATGAAATATTAGATTCAACTCCAAGATCCAGCTGCATGCAATAAACCTGTTACAAAGAATGAAGCTAAGAACTTGAAAAAGCAAAACCCTCTATTGCTCAAAAATGTTAGAGCTCAAAATGTATTAAGAGAGAATGAAGGAAATAATTACAAAAGTGGCTTATAAGAACAGAAACCCTAAAGCCACAAAAAACTAGGTTGTGCAATAATAATTAATAGAAATATTAATTATTATGCATCTAAAAGAGATAGCTTAAGTGAAAAAGAATAATAGAGGACTTAAGTAATTAAATCGAAATGATTTAATTATAAAGTCAAATATATCTATTACTCTAACAGCCTGTAAACCATGTTGACTCATACCAGCAATTGCCTACATCATCGAACTCAATTGAGTAACCTATTTTAGCATCTTTGAGATCTCAGACTGAAGGGATCTCACATCTAAGGCTAAGAGTGGTACAAGAGTCTGTGCTGGAGCCTGGGTAGGAGGACTTTGTGGAGTCATAGAAGAAGATGGAATGGAACAAGATGGAATGGAAGATGATGGAATGAATAAATATGGAATGAAAGAAGAAGAAGATGGAAGAACTGAAGAAGATGGCATTGCAGAAGAAGTAGGATCCTTTACTAAGGGAGCATGTGGAATAACCTATGGAGGAGCTTGTCAAGGAGGAGCCTGTGCTGGTATGCCCTATGTCTGATCTAGGAAAATTTGAACAGCCTAAGCATCAACATTGGCTACTACCTAAGCACCCACCTATCTCTAATAACAGACCCTATGTTGGCCCCATCTTGCTACATGATCCACAACAACCCGATGTAAAACTCTATCCACACCAACACCTCGCACTCTAGGCCAACCACCCCTATCCTAACACCACCCTTAGGAGGAATAGGTGCAACATTAACAATCAGTAGGATCACAACTCTACCTCCTACAACTACTTTCCTACCCCATCATCCCTGACGACCTCATCTCCAACCACCTCCACCTCCATCCCCATCCCCACCATCATCATCAGACTCCTCTATCCTTGGCACTTGCTTTGCTAGATCTGTGAATCTCAGAAAGGGGTTCCAAGTGAACCAATCAGTGTAATCATCAGTCATGTGGGCATCAATCACATGATCACACATATCCAAAGGCAAATGACCCAGCTGCAAGACCTCCTAGTGAGCTATTCTGTAGTCAATTTGGGGTCCGCATAGTGATCTCTCTACCATTACTCAAGTGTATAGTGCCAATCCCTATGGAATACCTTGTGTAAAAGCATACTATTATAGTACCCTAAGGAAGAAGAATCTCTCTATAATGAGCGGAGTATGCCCTATCATCCACCAAGGTGTACAATGAATGGAAGCTTAGATGCGTCCTCTGGCCAGGCCTCACAACCAATATACATTCATCATATGACCTAATTAACATCATCAATGATGCATCACCAGTAATCCAACTTGTCCAAGTGGACTTGGACAACCATACCCTCATACATCCATGCAAACGGCCACCTAGGATCACGATGCCTGATAGAGATAGGCCTAGTCACTCAGATATACTCCCAGATCCACAGCTATAGTAGAATAACCCCTGCAAATAGAGTCACCCTACAATGATAAATAATTGAATGTAGCTCATGATATAGCTACACCAAGACACTATGCCCCAATCAAATTAGTGAGACTGGGCAATCAAATCCTCAAGAATGGGCCCCCAACCAACTGCGAAACCATGCCCTCGATGATCATGAATGAGGAAGTCACCAATCAGAGCACCCAACTCTGCAAGAAGAACTAGAAAAGAAGGGAACTGAGCCCACTAAATATGGTCATCACCAATAGTCAAGTCCTAAAACACCCACCTACAAGTTATCCCATCATAAACCTGATCATAATACACCAACTCTCCATGAGTCAGGATGCAGAGGATACGATACACATCCTCGGGAGTGATAGTCATCTCTCCCATGGGCAAGTGAAATGTGTTATGGTCAAAGTGCCATCTCTTTGCCATAGCTTTAATGAGTCCTCGATTCACTTGGAATTGAGGTAGAACAAGTAAAAATGAAAGACCACATCTGCCAATGAGCTGGCGATCTGCACTGCTCAGGTCATCTATCATTTGTAAAGGCAATGGATACAAGCCTCTAACAGTGAGCAAATTAAGCTCAGCCTACAAAAAGAAAGTTTAAAACACATCAATATTTGAAAATGATATCTTTTGAATCATCCTAAGTCAATCAAATATTAAAAATTAGCAAACCACAATCAATTTTCCTGAGTCTCTTCAAAGAAGATAGAAAATTTATCATCCATTGGGTAAATCAAGATTGACAATAAAAAATTCAAGATAAATTAACTCAAACTGACATCCTATGACTTGCTACCAAATTAAGCTTGTTATCTAAGCCAATCAACTGATTGACAACACTAGACAGTTCATAAAACTGACTTAATAATTGGTATTTTATACCAAACAGGGTAAAAGCGCTATTCAAATGATAAAAAGTGCTAAAAGACAAAATCACAATTTTAAATGGTGTACACGCTATTTAAAAATTTAAAAGCATTTTTGGTATACGTGCTACAACATCTTGTACACACTAAAATAAATACATGTACACGCTATTTAAAATATCAAAAGCAAACTTAATTTTATACACGCTAGAGAAAATTTTAAATGTGAAAGAAGCCCTAAGTTCTATGTGTGTACGCGCAACTAAAAGTTGCAAAAGCACTAATAAAAACTATGGAAGCACTAAAAAGGATGTATACACACTATTAAAAATTTTAAAAGCGCTATTTAATTTTCAAAAAGAAAGAAAGAGGGTTTTTCTAAGAAAAAATCAATTTTTTTCAATTAAAATGCATTAAATTCACAAAGTATGTTGATCGAGGTACATACCAGAGATCCATATCCTAGTGACCATAGATATTAGTGCCCTCGCTTGAACTGGTGCTCGTGAATTGGGATAACCATGGAAAAAATTTTAGAAGGGTCAGAGAAGAAAAGTCAAAAGGGAGAGTGAAAATGAATAGTAAAAATAATTTTTTACCCCTATATATAGCCCTTTTTGACCTAAAAAGGTGCTATTTAGTAGAAAAATGACTAGGGACCCAAATTTTTCACTAATTCAACTAAATTAGGGGCATTTTTCATCAAACGAACATGAATACATTATTGGAAATAAAATAAAAAATTATTACAATTTGACTTAATTAACGCAAAACTGACCTAAACTGTCATATTCTTCAAACACCAATCAAATTTCATTTCATTTCTGAGGGGCATACACTCAAATAATCAGGAATGACATCAGTATCATCAAATCAGAGGCATGACCATCAAATCAAAGCGTAATATTTTATCAAAAAAAAAATCACTTATCAATTGAAAGGGGCATCAAACATCAAATCAAATCAAAATAGGTACCATATCAAATGAGTCATCATCAAATCGACCATCGAGACATCAAATCCAATTCAACTTTATTAGAATCTGCATCTTATACCAAACATCAAAATCAACCATCAACAAAATCAGGACTTCATATCAAGGATGAACATGAAATTCTTTGAATCGACATGCTTCACCTGTTGACTCAAAGAGGGGCATTTGTAATCACCTAAAATTGGACAAGATAAATCAAGTGAACAATCAAGGAAAAAATCAGAGCAATTGAATTGAATCAAGCTATTATCAAAATCAAAATTGCAATCAAGCTTTAATTCAACTTAATTAAAAAGTATAAGTCATAAAATCAATTAAAATCAAATAAAGCATGATAAATCAATCAATTGTGTATTTAATCTAATTAATTGCATAGTTCATTTAAATCAAATCAACCCATTCAAGGGGTACACATGGCTAAAGATATTAATTAAATTCAATTAATTAAATCCTATTTTCCCTCAACCACCAAATGGAAGGAAAATTCATTAGCCAATAGGATTTAAAGATTGAGCTCACATGGATCAAGCCTATATTGAATCTGAATCACTCACTTGGAGGATGCATCTTGTCCACTCATTTTGTCCTTTGGTCCCAAGCTTTGAGGACAAAATATTTAAATGGTCTCCAAAGGTGGAACCATGGACTTAACCCTCATCTAATCATGATCAAATCAACTACACCCCCTACCCTTGCCAAAATCTATAAAACCAAGGCATAATTCAAGCATTAATCATCCACAAGTCTAAGAATAGCATCAAACCTCTTGCAATGTATAGCTAGAAAGGCAAATCTAGGACTAATTAAGGCTAATTTCATTTGGAATTAAACTTTTTAGTTGCTTAATCATTCATTCTCATTTTAGGACTATCACTAATGGAAGCTTGTTGAGACATTTGCATTAGCATCCCTAAGTAGAGGGCCATAGAGTGCTTAATTGTCTTTTATTTTTTAAAATAGCTTACTCTTTGAGGTAATTTAGTTATTATTCTCATTTATTTGCAATACTAACCCTATGAAGGTACTTTTTCTAGTACACAGCTGCCCTCTTCAACATCTAACAACATTAGATAAAAAAATATCCTTAAAGAATTAAACTTACTAAAAGATTGCATGCACACTCATTCATAATTCATAGAAGGATATAAAGATAAGAGAATAAACATTATAGGCCCACTTAGGGGCTTAGGAGGGTTGATCCGTCATTTGAGGTTGGTTCATGTTGTTGGTTTTTGCATGACACTGGATGGGTAGGGGAAATTTTTTATGGGGCCTTGAAAGGGAACCCAGGGCCAAGTTGAGTTGGCTTCATTATTAGAGATTGTGATGATAATTCCTTGGAAATAGGGGCCAAGAGTTTGCGGGATGGTACTAATAATGAAGAATAAATGCAAGAAACATTGTTAGTAATACAAAAGGAAAAAATTATTGGAGTTAATAAGTTGTAACTCAAAGGACATTCTCTGCTTACAATTGTGTGTGAAAATTTGGACCTAGTTGTGGATACAACACTTCAATAAAACATTATTGGTTAATATGTTAGAAAATCTGCAATAATAATAAATAGAATTAACCAAGCGATTTACTTCCTTTTAGTAGGTGTGAGTATGGTATTCTCAGATTATGACCGAGATCAGTGACAATGTAACACCTAAATGAAGGATTTGAAATGATGAAAGCAATGAAATATGGATGTAGATTAATCTATATTTTTGGATTTTCTATGCAATATGATGAAAAATTGATATGAAATTGATCTAAAATGGATTGAAATGAATTAAAAATCTAATCTAACAATGCTATGGAATACTATGAATGAATTAAAAACAATGAATTGAAATTGCAAAAATCTCACAATCGCTTGTTCGCAAGAGCTCGATTCTCCAAGTAATTGAAAGAGCAGTTGGAGGATTGTTCGTGAAGGATTGAGTCTCATTTATATAGAAATCTAGGGCTTGAGGGTGTATGGAAAAAGCCATAAATCACTCCTTGATGAACTGAGCTTGACTTTTGAGTTATCAATGAATTAGAAATAGTTAACTCACAAAATAATGCAAAAACAACTTTTTAACTCAAATTAGGAGTTCAGTTTACTTTTTCAACTCACAATCACATGTTGAGTTTAGAAAGTTAATTGAATTGATTTGTTGATTTAGAGTTTAACTGCTTTTTCTTAATATGCATGATTTAATATAAATTTATTTAATATTCCAAGTGATTTATTCTCAACTTAATTGATTTTTGAATTAAAATAACTGATTTATGGGTTAATCAATTATTAAATTAAACTTTATCCAAAAACTATATCATTAAATATTGACAATTTGATTTAATCAATTAAATAAGAATTTAATCAATTATTTATAGGATTTTTGATTTATTGGCAAAATTAAATAATATTAATTAGGAATAAATAGAATTAAATATAATTAAATTAATTAAGTGGTAGAATTAAATCTAATTAATTAAATATTTACCATATTCAATTAATCAAATTTAGGATAAATAAAAGAATATCATTTATCGCCAATATTTAATTAGGAGATAATTTGGATAAATTAAGAATATTTAGAAAATATTCCCCAATGCAGAATTAGGATAAAATCAATTAGGATTTTGATGATCTGATGTGCAGATGTGCCTTAGGTTAGGACTTTAAGGTCAATTTCGATTGATTTGTTGATGTAGAAGGTCAATGGTCCTATAGCTCATTTTTGGGGTATTACATTTTGCCCCTCTTTGAATTATTATGCGAAGCGTAGTTGTTCAAAGAATAATTTGTGTTTGATGATGTTTGAACTCGGTTATGTGGTGGAGAAATTGATCCTAAAAGATTAACTAATTCTGAGACAGATACTAATCTAAAAGATTTGAAGATGTTGATTCAGGTCCTAATTGACCAAAGAATCGAGATGATGTTAACTATATTAACAATGAACCAGTGATAATTAAGAAGCATCAAAATGCATGATCTTGAACCTTATGATTATGAAGAAGTGACTGTCCTGACTCCAGACCTGATTGTCCAAAGGAATTGAAAGGATGCCAAATCTGAACCCTCTAGTTATGAAGAATTGAGGAAATAACACAATTGAATCGATGGTTACAAAGAGTTAATATAGTTCAAAAGTTTAAATGAGAGAATACCTGATTGATATGAATCTTGATGAATCTAATATGCCCCAAGCGATGAGTACTTTTGATGAATCAGCAACTAGACGTGGTTGTTGTTTTGATTACTAAAAGAAAGATTTGACATATTTGATTGATGATGTGTAATATCATGCCCCCTTCGGGATGAAAATCAAAATCTGGTAAGAGAAACCAACGTTGAATGATTAGAAGCATGTTAATTGATAGTAGAATTCATTGGAAACGTCTTAGAATGTGTTTTGCATTGTTTAGACGTCTTGAAGACCAAGCTTAACTAGGTTTGACCATGAGTTGACCATGGTTGACCAAGTTTAAATTTGAAGATTTTTATGTGAGATACTCAGTTAAGTTGAATATTAGATTCTCTTGACATTTTGAAGGTCTATTATGCAAGAAGTCAACCATTGTGGGTCTAAAAAATTTAAATCACGATCTTGACAAAGTAAATGATCTTAGATTTTGATTTTGATCCCGAAAATGGGTTTAGAATGTCAAAATTAGCCAGGGGTGCAATTTTCATGCAAAATGGAGCACTTGTCATTTTCGGTTTATGATGTAATATCATGTGATGTAAATACTTTATGTGTTAGTGTAGAATGTATGGAATATGCAATGAAATGTTTACTTTCAAATGTATGGATTATGCAATGTGATGATAGATGGATTATGGAAATGTATGATTAGTTTATGCTTTATGAATGCTCATGTATGTATGTAATGGATGTATGAAATGATCATGATATGTAATGTAAATGCAGTGATACACATGATATATTTTGTAGGTGTTGATGAAGACAAGTGCTTGGTCATTTGTCAAAATGAATGTTTTAACCCAGGATGGTGATTGCTTGTTGATCTATTAAGGAGACCTTTGTGTGATACTGAGTCCTTGTTTCATGTTTAGCATAGTTTTGGAGAATCAAGATGAATGTGAAATCACAAGATAAATGCAACCATGCAAAGTGCAAAATGAAATGCAGACCTAGGACCTAGGACTTAGTCACTGATCATGTGTCAGTCTTTTTCATCACTGAATATTTATTAGGTAACTGGAGAAATTGATACAATGTCCACTAGTTAGGCAACCATGAACATATGAATATTGATTTTTATTTTGAAATGTTAGATTAGATATAATCACCAAGACATAAATGTCGGGATGACCTGAATATCATGTCCATTTTGATATTGCAATTTGTATAAGCATCAAAACATAAGTGTTGTGATGACCTGAATACACCTTGCGTACAAACACACCAAATAGTTTAGGAGATCATTCTGATTCTCATGTGAATTATCTGCAGTGGCCCTTTATTGTTCACATCCTTGGATAATTTTGCATTTCACAATAAAAATAAGAAATTACTCAAAAGACAAAGTTAGATCAAACTCCCTTGAAGCTTTTGAGTATCAATGATTGAGGTAGACATGGCCATCCAATACGAGATGGAGGCACTTATAGTGGATACCAATTCAATCCAGAATTTCCAAAGTTATTAAATTTTCACTCCAAATAGAAGACAAAATAAAAGATTGTGCCCCCAGTCATAACTCTCTAAATCTTGTAAAGGACATCATCAAGGAGTTTGTAGGAACAGAATATGTAGAAATCTCAATGTGAATCAGTAAGCATACAAGGAGATAAAAGTAGTTTAGCAAAGATTGTTGTGTTTGTTGTTGATTTTTGTGTTTGTGTTTGGTTGTAGGTGCAAAAATCTATTTTTGGTAAGGAGACTGACTAATTGAATCGAATGTAGCTTCAAAGGACTCTGACTTGACAAGACTCATCTGAGGTACTGAGGACTGCAGGATATGACATTGATTACCCCCAAGTTTGGAACATTGATAGGATACAGATGCTATTTTTGATTGGTGTACAAACCAACTTTATTGAAAACAAGGATATATACAAAATCAAGCAGATTGAAAGCTGGGAAATACCAAGATTGCACTGATAGATGGAGTGTTTTGAACAAGTGGCACTCATTTTCTGGGTTTTCACCATCTTGGTAGAGATTCTATTTTTGCTACCAAGGCACCTATTTCCAAGTTTTCACCAAGGCACTTTTTCTTTTTCTTCTTTTTTTGTATTTTTTCATATTTTGATTTTTTTTGTGATTCATCAAGGTGCCTATTGCTAGGTTTTCACCAAGATGATCATTTTTTTTAGGACTTTTTCTAATTTTTATGATTTTTTCAAGACATTTTACCATAAACTGAATGCCTCGAGTGTAAAATTTCTTCAGATGGAGAACATTGATTGGTTCTCAGAGTTGTTATCCTTTAGTCATTGAGATTAGATAGGCTCTAGAGACAAAATTAACATTGATAACAAAGGGACCCAGCCAGTTGGGTTCAAACTTCCCCTTGCACTCTCGATGTGATTGATTTTTGAGTTTTTTCTCTCAAGACTAGATCACTAACCCGAAATTCTTTGTATCTAACTTTCTACTTGTATCCTCTAGACATTCTTTTCTGATATAATTTGAGATGATCATACACTTCTTTTTTGTGCTCATCTAGTAGTTCAAGTTCTTGCAACCTAGACACTCTGTAATCATCATCAGTCACGAGTCCATGCATTCTGATTCTTAGTGATGGGATTTCAACCTCAATAGGTAGTACCGCTTCAGACCCATAAACTAAAGTGAATGGTGTAGCCCCAATGGGAGTTTTGATACTTATTATGTAGGCCCAGAGAGCTAGATTGATCATGAGATGCTAGTCTCTTCATGTTTTATTAATTATGCGATGTAGAATTTTCAACAGATTCTTGTTTGATGCTTCTTCTTGTCCAATCTCTTGGGGATAGTATATGGATGACCAATGTTGTGTAATATTGAAGTTAGATCACAAGGAATCCAAGTCCTTATTCTTGAATTAGCAACCATTATCTATGAATATTGAATATGGAATTCCATACTGACATATGATGTAGTTCATGATGAACATTGAAATTTGTTTGTCGGTTTCTTGAGTCAAAGGAACTACTTCTACCCATTTTTTGAAATAGTCTGTAGCTGTAATGATATGGGTATGCCCATTAGAAGAATGTGGATGTATAGCCCCTATGAGACCAAATGCCCATTTTTTAAAAGACCATTGTGTAGTGAAGGGAATCAGATCTCTCCCTTGTGCATGAATTAAGTTACCATGTACTTGGCACTTTTGATAGTTCTTAGCATATTTGATAGCCTCATTTTCCATTTTAGGCCAATAGTACCCAACCCTAATAATTTTTTGAGCTAGTGTTAAACCATTGGAATGTGATCCACATATACCCTCATGGAATTCCTCTAATGCTCATTGAGACTCCTCATTCTTAACATCAAAGGAGTATACCATCTAGACTCCGTTTGTATAGGTCATTACCTATGATGACATACTGTGATGCATTGCGGATAAGGTGTCATTTCTCATGGTGGTTGAAGATATCAGGGATGATTTGGTCTTGAAGGTAGGAGAAAAGGTGTTTTTATCTAGAAGAATCATGACCAACAATAGTGTAGATCATGTAGGTTTCAGAGGAATCATATGCAAGGAATGACAGTGCTTCCACCAGGAACTCATAACATAGCTCATGTTCGGGTTGTTGTAGTAGAGATGATAGTGTTGCCATAGCATCATCAACCTTGTTCTCCATTTTAGGAATCTACTCAAATGTGACTGAGATGAAATATTTCTTAAGGTCATTGACCATCTATTTGTTTGGAATTAGTTTCTCATCTTTTGTCTGGTACACATCATTGACTTGGTGTATGACTACCTGTGAATCTCCATGAATGTGCAACTCTGTCACTCGCCACTCAATTACTATGTTCATTTCATTAAGTAGAGATTCATATTCAGCAATATTGTTTGTGCAAGGAAATTTTATTTTGAATGGTTTAGGTATTGAGTAACCTTGCGGTGTTATGAACAATATGCCTACTCCAGATCTATTCTATGTGTAAGATCCATCAAAGAAAAGATGCCAAGTCCTAGAAGATATGTGCATGATGGATGAATCAATAAATTCCATCTGTAGTGGTGTATCATCAAACATTAGTGCTTCATCCAATTAATCTATAATGACTTGGCCTTTGATAGCTTTCATTTCAATATATTCTATGTCAAATACGCTCAATAGCATTACCCATTTAGCTAGTCTACTTGTGAGGGCAGCTTTACTCAATAGATATTTCAATGGATCTATCTTAGCTATCAATTGTGTTGCATGGGCTAACATATAATGTCTCAATTTCTATGATACAAAGATCATAGCTAGACAAGCTTTCTCAATCATTGAATAGTTCTTCTTGTATTCTACCAATGTTCTGTTAATCTAGTAAATATCCCTTTCCTTCTTGTTTTCATCATGTTGTGCTAGTAATGTCCCGAGTGATGTATCTATGGTGGGGACATATAGAATCAATGGGTTCCCTTGTATAGGAGGCATCAGAATAGGAGGATTTAATAGATATTTCTTGATGTGGTTGAAATTATTTTCACATTCCTCATTGCATGCAAAAGTCACACCTTTATGTAATGTTTTTGTGAAAGGTTGTGATATATCTGCTAGCTAAGATATGAAACATCTGATTGATTGCACCCTTCCTTGTAAGGTTCTCATTTGATTGATATTTTTGGGGGATTGCATCTCCATGATAGCCTTGACTTTAGTAGGATCTACTTCAATGCCCTTCTTTAAAATAATATAGCCCAAGAGCTTTCCAGAAGTGACACCAAAAGCACACTTTTTAGCGTTTAGTATGAGACTAAACTTCTCCATTCTATCCAGTATTTTTCTCAAGTCATTCAGATGTTCTGATCTTGTCATGGACTTAGCTAAGGTATCATCAACATAGTCTTCCATGGTTCAATGCATCATGTCATGAAAGATAGATGTCATAACTCATTGATAAGTAGCTCTGGCATTCTTGAGACCAAATGGCATGACATTCCAATAGAAGGTACCCCATGCACATGTGAAATTTGTTTTCTCCTGATCCTCTAGAGCAATTTTGATTTGGTTGTATCCCAAGAAACCATCCATGAGAGAGTATATTTCAAATCTCATCGTCATATCCACTATCATATCAATGTTTGGTAGTGGAAAGTCATCCTGAGGGAATGCCTTGTTTACATCTCTGAAGTCTGTGCATACTTTAATAGATTCATCAGGTTTTGATACTGGAACAATATTGGAGATCCATTCAGCATAATCAATAACTCAGATAAATTTGGCTTTTGGTAGCTTCTCCAGTTTAGCTTTTACAAGAAGTGCCAAATGAGGATGCATTTTACACAGCTTTTGTTTTATAGGTTTAACTCCTAGAGATATGGAAAGATGGTGCATGATTAGATTTGGATCCAACCCCGGCATATCATAATACTTCCATGCAAAGTTGATTTTCTTTTCTATTAGGAAAGTAGAGAATGCTTGTTTCTCTTCCTTTGATAGGGATTGTGCTACATGAATATGTTGTGGTTCCTCTGCTATACCCAGGTTGATATATTGAGTTGGTTCTATCATTACTAGAGATCTATCTTATAAATGACTTAAAAGGACATCAAATATCTCATCCTTAGGCACCTCAAAGAGGTTTTCACCTTCGGATACATCTTTTATTTTTACTATTTTAGGTTCTGACACTGCCACATAGTGGTTTTCACCATCAGATCTCTTTTTATTTTTCTTTTGTTTTTCTAACTGAGATATTTGATATCTGACTCTGTCATGCTAACACTAGGTTCATCGATGGAAGTTGTCATAGGTTCCATTGTATTGAGGTAGCAAGAAAGAGTGTAGTCAGTTTGGAAGGTGTGGATATCTCAGTTTGGATCAGTAGATGTTTGGTCAATAAGCTCTGGATATTGATAGTCAAGGAAGGGGATGATTGGGAAATGGTGTTCATGCATATGGTGTTGTCATCATTGGTCCTAACTTGACTCTCAAATTCAAAGGTGATATTACTACTCATAATGTTCAGTTCATGAATTTTTTCAATGTCATTATTGGATCCCACTTCAGTAGTAGGTGGACAGACTTGTGAAGTTTGTCATTTTTCTCTAGAATCGCATCGGATTTAGGTGAATATTGGTGAATTACATCAATGTGTTTTTCAATGATAATCTCATCTGGATGTTGGATAGTCAAGGAAGGGGAGGATTGGGAAATGGTGTTCATGCATACGGTTTTGTCATCATTGGTCCAAACCTGACTCTTGAATTCAAAGGTGATATTACTACTCAAAATGTTCAACTTGTGAATCATTTCAATGTCATTATTGGATTCCACTTCAGTAGTAGGTGGATTAGACTCGTGAAGTTCATCATTTCACTCTAGACTTATGTCGAATTTAGGTGAATATTGGTGAATTACAGCAATTTTTTTTTCAGTGATAAGTTCATCTTCTTCTAGAATAACTCCCCATTCATAGTCATTTGATTCATCCTCTGATTCTTCTTCTAGACCTTGGGGAAATCTGAGAACATGTGTGAAGTCAAGACAAATCCCCCAAGTAGGATTAACTTTAGAATCTAAGCAAAACTCATATTCATGGGAGTCTGTCTCAGAACCACTAGAATATCCCAAATGTTTAGCTATTGTGAGAGGTTTACCTTCTTCTTTCTCAATAGTAGGTTCTTGTGTATCTACTATGTTGATATTCTCCTTAGGTTTCTCTTCAGTCTTAAGAAGATCTAGTATATTTTGAGGTAAATGTTCATAAGGAACAAGATCAGTGGTGTCTGAATAATCATTTTCTGATTGTTGTGTTTCTTCCTTTAGTTGAGTTTTTGTTGTTGGACTTATCTATTCTAGAACATGTGTTGAGTTACCACTGAGGTGGAAGGGTTTCTTGTGATATCCAATTCTTGTAGTTTCCTTGTTTTTTCTCCCACAATGCTCAATGGGTTGTATGATTCCTTTGCCTCTTGTTCCTAGAGGTCCTTTTCTAGCATATCCCATTTTAGACATGAGTTTGTGACCTGGTCCATATGACTTTGAAGGGATCTTGTTTTACTTGGAGTCACATTTTTTAACTAATTTAGATTGAGAATCATCTTTGTATAGCCATGCAAGCACAAATTCTTCCTCTTCAAACTCTTTCTTGGACACTTTCTTTGTGACAAAACTTCCATTATGGATAGCTTGAGGTTCTTTAGATGCTTGTTTTGTTTGTTTTAAAGGTTTCCCATAAGATTTAGGTGAGATCGGGAGATATGTTAGAGATAGGACTGGTTCCATAGTATATTCTCCCATGCCTGTGTCCTTTATTTTGACCTCTTTGGCAATTTCTACTATCTTGGATATAGATGCTATGTCTTTTTTCTTAGTGGAAGATTCTTTATTATGTGGAACAAGTTTATCGGCACTCTCTTTCAAGGAATTTCAAGATGTAGATATGTCAGCTAGAATTGTTACCTCTACTCCATCATAAGGAAATTTCATGCATTGATGGTACATTGATGGAATAGCTTGCATCTCATGTATCCAAGGTCTCCCTAGAAGAATGTTGTAAGCCAATGGAAGATCCAAAATTGGATAGGTGATGTCTTTCATAACTGGTCTTGTTCTAATAGGTAGTAAAATTGCTCCCTTGGAAGATCTTTCTTGTTCATCATATGCTTTTATGGTTATCTTATTTTTAGGATTAATAAATTCTTCTTATAATCCCAGTTGTGTGATCAATTTTTAGGAACAAATGTTTAGACCAATGCCTCCATCTATCAACACACATTTGACACGATGATTTTGGATTAAGACTTCAATGTGAAAGGGTTGGTTACGTGGATGACTCAATGAATTGTCATCTTCCTCTAAAAAGGAGATATACTGGGGTGATGTTAGATGACCAAACATATTTTGAAATCTTTCTAGATCAAGATTTTCAGGAACATTGGAACCGAGCAGAGCTTTATCCAGAATAGCCCTATGAGTAGGAGATATTTGAAGCAACTCAAACATGGATATTTTTGCATTGGTATGCTAGAGTTGTTGGAAAATACTATATGATGTTGCCCTGGTCTCTTTATGGTTTGATGATTTTGAGGCATCCCTCTATTTAGAAGTAGATGAAAGATTGAAAGGAACCTTAGGGGTGTGTGGTGAACTTGAGTTTTGTCCTTGTAGGTGTACCTGAGCTTGTGATCGAGTTACTGCATTTTTTTATTGATTATCTCTATCTCTTTTTACAATGGTGATGACATTTCAATGTTCAGATAGGCATGGTTCAACCATGTTTATGACTCATTATTTCTAGAGTAGGCATAATTGACTTTAGTACCCATGTTAGGTCTAGAAGATGAATCTTCTTGATTGTGCTTCAGAAATGGTTCTGTGAATGTTGTATGATCATTTTTGGTTTTATGGTTGTCAATTAAAATTTCTCCATCATCAATTGTGTCTTGTATGAGATTCTTTAAGCATGTAGTTATTGGTTTTATGACCCTTGTTTCGATGGAAGTCACAGAAATTGATTTCTTTCCACCATTTAGGTTTAACTTCAGGATCATATAGTTTTATCTTAGGCAATGTGATTATTTTGTTTGCCAATAGTGTTTTCATGGCAGATTCTAAGGACTCACCCAAAGGAGTGAACTCACGCTTTGGTTTTGTAACCCATGGTTTATAGTCGTTAGGCTTTTTAGAAGATTCAGATGCCTTTTGTTTAGAAGCTTTTATGGCTTGGGTGAAAATGGTGAGATTGAATGCTGGTGCCTTTGAGGGAGTACTGATTTGATTGAAAACACCATCTGTTACAACATTTTTATTCTTGTTCTAGAATTTGACTTTATCTTTCTTGTTAGAACTAGAGCCAAGTTCATACTTGTTGTCTTTGTTAAACGATATATCTCCCTTACAAACAAGTACATTTTTTATCTTTATGGAATTTTCCACCATTTTCTCAAAAGAAGTATGATTTTGCATTTGCACATGATAATTGATTTGTGGAATTAGGTTATTGATAAAGATTTCTAATTTCTCATTTTTTGGGATTTGTCTAGCATAGAGTGAAAATTTCTTCCTCCAACATTTGAGGAAGGTCGGGAAGGGTTCTCTCGACTTTTGTTTAAGGTTGCAGATGTTGATCATAATGATTAGATGTTGAATATTATAGGAGTATTGTTGGTAAAATACTTTGATTGGCTCCTCAAAATTCTTGATGGTTGGAGGCATTTTAGAGAACCAATGAATGGTTGCTCCTCCCAGAGATCATGGGAAAAGATGCATTAAGTAGGTTGGTTCATGTATAAAATCCATGGATTGAGTACAAAATTCTCTGACATGATCTTGGGGGTCAGATTTTCCATCTTATTTGTCATATTTTGGTATCTCCACTCTTTCTAAAAATGGTGGCATGTACAAGTTTTTATTGAATGGAAAGGCGCATAGGGCCTCCATAGAGAATTCTTTAGGTTCTTTCTCTTTTTCCATCTTGTTGAGCTTAACCTTCATGGAATGCATATGTTTCATCATGGCTGTTATGGGGGTTTCTTCCTCTTGTGTGATGATTTCTTCAAATTAAAGTCCTGTGGAATTTTGGCTCCTTGTTGAGCTAGTTGTAAGAAATAGGCCTCTTTCTCTTCTTGAAAGAAGTGTTTCATCATTTTTTGAAAGACATCATCATTTCTATATCATTCAAATTCAGATGGTGTTGGTTTGGGATCTCCGCCATGATTAGAATGATGACCTTGGGAGCCTTGGTTTCCTCCTCCTTAAGACATCATGGTGTTGTGAGGACTTCCGAGGATTGATTGATGTGGAATTGATTGATTACCTCCATAGATTGATTAAGGAGGATTAGAATAACCTTCTTTCAGATGTAGATTTCCTAGAGCATCTTATTTGTAAATATTTGTATCGTAAGGTTGATTAATGGTCTAAATAAAGTAAGAAGACAAAGGTGAGAATTTTGGTTCCTCTCTAGGTTTTCTGTGTGAGTAAGCTCTGGTTTCCACCATTTACCTTGGGTAAATTAGTAGAGAAAGATTAAGGCAACTGATGAATGATTTGATTCGGGAAAATTGAATGACGCAACCTTGTCAAGATTGGATTGGTTTGATTAGACATAAGTGTAGGATATTGTGCCCTAAGTGTATGGGTAGACATCCAAAAGATAGCAGACATGAGCTTACAACACTTAGCCATTTTGAGGATTGAATTTGAAGATGATTTTGACAAGGTTTTGATATAAGATAAAATAGGATCCAAATCGATAAATCAGAAG
This sequence comes from Chamaecyparis obtusa, assembly GCA_027943335.1. NCBI lineage: Eukaryota > Viridiplantae > Streptophyta > Pinopsida > Cupressales > Cupressaceae > Chamaecyparis > Chamaecyparis obtusa. The sequence goes on from BSBK01014164.1 coordinate 63,667, forward strand.
ACTAGATCAAACTCAAGAGACCACTTTAGGAAAATGAATTGGATTTTTCTAGTTTTCTACTCTATTCCTAACATAGTGAATATTCTGACAGAATTTGGTAGTTGGCTACAGTGATTGAATTTCTAACAAATTTGAAGGCTTTTTGACAATTTTGATACAAATCTCATATGACTTTATCTAGGCTCGTATGAGTCAAGATGGGGTCTGATATGACAATTGGAAAGACTCGTATGACAATCGACTCTAGTATTGAATTTTTCTTAGGTTTTCTAACAATAATCATATGAAAAAGTACAAATTTTCATATGAGTTTCTGGGGATTCTGAAATGACAATTGGAAAAACTTGTACAACTTTTGATTTTCCAAGATGAGAGTTGACACCAAAAAGGATTTTTTTTGCTTTAGATTTGGTCAATTTTTTAGTTGTTTGGTGTTTTCAGTATCAAGTTGATTGCAAATTTCTCTGTCTAGGTTTTTGTGGATCTATGAAATGGATTCTCTAAGGTTGTTTAACATAGAAATAGGCTCATAATCATAGTAAACAAAGGGAACTAACTCAATGAATCAATCACAACTATCTTACCCTAGCTAGGAGAAGAGATGTATTACTTTCTCATTGACTTAGGAACACACTCATGGACTCCCCAAAATATGGTGAGGTAACAACATGCAATAGATGTTGAAGCCCATATTAGCTGAGTTCAAGCATCAAAGAGGGCTTGATATGATCAGTTTCTTGGGGTGATTACTATTCACCTCGCACAAGCACTACAAATCCTTCAAGGGTAGATTGGTAGAAAACTAGCTTAGTCTTTTAATCAAGGCATCTGTTCACAATTTTCCCCCATAGTCCCACAAAAAGGATTTAGGTTGTTAACCCTATGAGCACTCTGACAAGTGTAGTCTCGTAAGAAAGATTTAAGTGGCTCTGCTCTACATAGTATAAAAGTGTGTTCATGACATGAGGCCAAGGAACAAATAAAGCTATGTCTTCCGAGGCTTTAACCTCAAGGAAACATCAAATTTTATAGTGGGGTGGAAGAGTCAGCATAAGACTTGTCCTCACTTGGGTTGTTCCTACGAGATTTATACCTCTCTGATAGGCCCTCTAAAGAATTAAATTAAATGTGAGGTTGGGGACCATAGGATCTGGGTTTCTGATTCTCTAAAAGAGAAGAGTATAATCCCCTAACCTTTTCATTTTCCCTATCCAAAACATGCCAAGAAGTATTAATCCAGAGACAGTACACAAACTGGCACCAAAGAAGACACATTTTGGGTTTCTGATTCTCCTAAGAAGGAGAAGAGCATAATCCCCTAAGCATTTTCCCCAATGGCAATAGATGCACGTAACCATTAAACTAAGTGCCTATGAAAATGAAATGAAATCTAAGAAAATAGAATATTTTATTAATGTAGATTAGGAAACTTGCAAAACCACTTATCAAAATTTTTTGTAGAACGAGCTTTCTTTGACCAACGAATTCTCTGAAAGTAGGGTTATCTGCAAAATATGGATTAGAAGTCAAGACAAGAAAGGCCAAAGAATGGGGTTTTCATGCTCAATCTTCATCTTTTGTCCTACACATATATCGTTAGGCTACCAAAAATGACCAAAAATAGCAAGTATCAATCATTAGGGTTAGCTGTCAGTAGAAATCTGAAATCAAAATCTAAAAAGATTGCTCAAAAACATGATACGATTATGTAAAACTGGCATCAAAACTTGTACGAGTTTCTACCTTTTCCCATATGATAATTGGAAAACAATATGATACTGGATCTATTCTCATACAACAATTTAGCTTCCAGACGACACTACATAACAACCCATACAACAATCCAGAATGTTATTTGTCATACAACAACCATAGTATTCTGATACGACTTTCTGAAATGTTGTATGAAATCATACAGAGGAAAAAAATTAAGAATTGAAGCTTGAATGAAATTGTCAGAAAACTAATAGAATCCAAATGGAAGCCCATTGCAGGGCCCCATGGTGGGTGTTAGAAATGTATGTATGAAAATTTGGACCTAGTTGTGGACACAACACTTCAGTATAACATTATTGGTTAATATTTTAGAAAATATGCAATAATAAATAGAATTAACTGGGTGATTTACTACCTTCTAGTAGGTGTGAGTATGGTATTCTCAGATTATGATCGAGATCAGTGATAATGCAACACCTAAATGAAGGATTTCAAATGATAAAAGCAATGAAATATGCACGCAGATTAATCTATATTTTTGGATTTTTGGATTTTCTATGCAATATGATGAAAAATTGATATGAAATTGATCTAAAATGGATTGAAATGAATTGTAAATCTAATCTAAAAATTCTATGGAATGCTATGAATGAATTGAAAACAATGAATTGAAATTGCAAAAATCTCACAATCGCCTGTTTGCAAGAGCTCGATTCTCCAAGTAATTGAAAGCCCAGTTGAAGGATCGTTTGTGAAGGACTGAGCCTCGTTTATATAGAAATCTAGGGCTTGAGGGTTCATGGAAAAAGCCATAAATCACTCCTTGATGAACTGAGCTTGATTTTTGAGTTATCAATGAATTAGAAATAGTTAACTCACAAAATCATGCAAAAACAACTTTTTAACTCAAATCAGGAGTTCAGTTTACTTTTTCAACTCACAATCACATGTTGAGTTTAGAAAGTTAACAAATTGAATTGATTTGTTGATTTAGAGTTTAACTTCTTTTTCTAAATGTGCATGATTTAATATAAATTTATTTAATATTCCAAGTGATTTATTCTCAACTTAACTAATTTTTGAATTAAAATAACTAATTTATGGGTTAATCAATTATTAAATCAAAATTTATCCAAAAACTATATCATTAAATATTATCAGTTCATTGGCCGATTTATAATTTTAAGTTTTGTATGCCATGCCAAGTAATGATGATGCCAAAAGGTGGTGGCTTGTACTTGGCATTGTTGGCGTAAACTATGTGCATGTGAGAGTTAAGATATCATTAAGAGGAGTCTGATGTCTATCAAACTCTCTAGAATAGCATGAATACTATTAAATACCTTCAAAAGTTGAATATTTATCATTTCCATTTCTGTTGGAGTGTTTGGCGAGTGTCTACCCAATTTTCCTCTTAAAACTATGCACTCTAAGAGGCCTTGTTGTGGAAAAATCTCCTGGCATAGGATGAAAGGAATATTGAGGTACAAGGATAATCAAGTAATGGAAATCTTGGAGGGAATGTTGGGGGTAGAATTTATGGAAATTGATCATCGTTACAAAGTCAATGTCAATATTTCTTCAAAGATAATAGCATGGGAAATGCAATTAAGTACCAGGGAAGAGATAATGTGGTTGATGAGGGCACTAGTTAAGCCATAATGGATGGATGGCATGGTCCCAATCCTTACCTATGTGATGCCGAGTGTGGGGTTTGGGGTGCAAAAGTATGGGTGGAGGCAAGTTATTGGTGCTAATGATGTTGTCCAACCATTCTTGGTTTAGAGCATGTTGTCTAGTAAAGAGGTTCAGATTGCTTGGACAAAGGTAGTGTTGGACTACAACTAATTTGGAATCTGATTAAAGAATCTATGATTACAAGATCACTGAGGAGTTTCTGATTAGATATGTAATATGATTAAATTAGTATTATGTTGTCATTGATGTCAACTAGTTTGACAGCACTTATCTTGTAAGTTACTATACCGAGACATTTGAGGAAAGGTGAAAGAGATGAAGAACAGAGAAATCTACATGAGGAAAGATGTACATGATAGATGAGGATAAGGAACACATTGAGTAACTTGTTGATGAGTCTATGACTTGATGATATTGACTTCATTATGTTGCATTCATCTATGATGAAGTATAGAGCTGAAAGACACAAAGCAGTGTTGTCAGTAAATGAAGCATTTCTAGTATACACCGATGGAGTGTAGTGTATACCGACCGTAGTATTAACTGAGTTGTGTTCACCAACATATTTCTTTGTAAACCGAGTAGAATAGAATGAATCAAATGATTAGTTTAACCGATAAGATTGATGAATTGGCAAGTGTATAACATTGAGGTAACAGATAATGTTTGTTACAAAGATCGACGGTTGATGAAATTTAGGGAAGATCTAACGGAGCAAATTGAAATGTGTTATTAAAACAAGTACTGAGAAAGTTTGAAGCGGCAAAATCTATGAATGTGGTTAAGCGGAAAAATTTGATGGTGGAGAAGAAAATGATTTACTCGCCTATATAAGAGAACATAATTTCTTTATGAAAGAGGCCAGAAGAAGGAGCTGCAAAAATATCGCGTGAACAAGCTTTCATGCATTCTGATCATACTAGTTAGTAAGAACTGAGCTACAGAATAGTTATCGAGCTACAAAGAGCAATTACCGACGAATAGTAAGTTGATATAGTATTGAATCTGAAGTGAAATATTGGTCAGAAGGATTTTTATGGACTGAATATTGATCTGTAATCTGCAATTGAAGTTGTATTAAGTCAGATCATTTACTGTTACACATTTAACCATTGTATATAGTTTAAATCTCTTAACTGAGTGGACTCTGAAAGTCTTATGATGTATCATTCATAGAATGAACATTGTTATCCTGTCAACCCCATAGTGAATGCTGGTTGGACGATAACTTCTAGTCTAAATTCCTTTAACAAGGTCACACCTAACAGTGTGTTTGTAACCTTTAACAGAGTTGGGTCTTAACCGACCTCACTTTAGAAGAGTGAACAATTTTGGGTTGCCGGTCCCGGGTGGTTTTTCCCTTTACAGGGTTTCCACATTAAATCTCTTGTGTTATGTGTTGATTGTGATATTTATTTGTTATCATACTTTGCATATTTCATCTTAGATTTGATCGGTAAACTATTACAGTATTAGACTGGTAATCAGTAAAAACATAGACAGTGAGAGTTATTATTGCTTACCGATGAGTAGAATTTAGAGAAGTTGTTTTGAATTATACATTTTGTATTGGGACACTAGATAACTAATTCACCCCCCTCTCAGTTATTCTAATAGGTAGGGTGGGAGCAACTGAAAGGATTTGTTCAAATGAAGGAAGAGTTTGAGTCTGATCACACTAGGAAGAGGACAATGGGTAAATAGAAGATGACTCAGAAGTATTCGATGGGTGGGATTTTTGTTCTAGATGGCTTGACATTGGCTGTAGAGGTGAAGCAAGCAAAGAGGCCATGTGCTCATGAGGTAGATATGGATGGGTTTTTTTAAATTTGTTTTTGTAATGGATATTTTGTATAGTTAGCTTTATGTAGTGTTGTTTATGTGCCTGTAAGATCCTTGGCTTGAAGTTGATTTCAATTTCAAATTTTTTTGTGCCAATTTTTGTTTAAATTTGTCAAAAATATCATGCAGTGATAGTCTGTCGAAGGTGATTATGGGCGGGAAGAGATTTCCCTCATTTTGTAATTAAGATGTAAAATTTGATAAATTTAGGTAGGGGTTGGGGTGCATGCTTGAAGAGATGGACAGTTTGGTGGGAGTTAGGTTTTTTCTTAGATGTTTGCAGCCTCTCAAAGGTAGGAAGATTTGTTTCTCAGATGTCTTACTTTTATTATTAATTAAAAAATCACTTATTTACCGATCAAGAAAAACATAATAAACAATGTATAAAGAATTTTCCTATCGTCAATTTAATTAAGAACACTTCCAAATGACAAATTAAACTTTGACAGTTATAAATTAAACTTGGAAAGGAATGGATAGAGGGCTAGAAGAAAAAGGTAAATAACTGTGCATATTTATAATTGAGAGGAAGGTAATATTGTTGTTTTTTTTTCTTCAAGTATATTCAAAAGTCTTCAATTGTATGAATGACAACACTTAAGTAAATTTTAAAAAACAAATCAGAAAAAAAAAAAAAAAATCAATTTACTTAAAAAAAAAAGCAAAGCTACCCGCAAAACATCTGTCATTTCGTTTCATCCACTATATTCAAAATTATCCCATTGTATGAACAACAACAATAAAGATCATTTTAAAAAATAAAGTAGAAAAAAAAAGAATTCTAAAAAACAAAGTAGAAAAAATAGAGAATTAAAAAAAAGTAGAAAACAAAAGAAAATTTAAATTAAATAAAGTAGAAAAAATAGAGAATTAAAAAAAAACAAAGTAGAAAAAATATAGAATTTTAAAAAATAAAGTAGAAAAAAACATAGAATTTTTAAAAATAAAGTAGAATTCAAATTAAGACTTTACATTTGAATCCTCCTCCTCATATTCACATCTTTATGTGTGTCGTGTAGATGTGTTTTTCTTTCTCTTTTTGTGCATGGCCATACCGCCTGTGTTTGTGTTTGCTTATTTTTCTTTTGCATTTATCTATTTTTTTCCTTTTGATTTGTACTAGATGAGGAAAGAGATTGATACAGAAGTATTAATGAGACTCCGCTTACAACATTCAAAGGCCTGCATAAGAGATCTATTCAAGAATTGATGAGACTCCTCTTACAACATTCAAAGGCCTACAAATACCTGCATAAGAGATCTATTCAAGCATTGATGAGACTCCTCTTACAACATTCAAAGGCCTAGTATGTCTCTATGTTCAACTTCTCTTTCTTTGTTTGTATTCCAAACATTTGAGTGCTTGCTTGCAGGATTATAGCCTAATAGTTGTTGAATCCATAATATTTGAGGGAAAGTATATGTCCAAACTAATTGTTATTATGCCACCAATTGAATGGTCCTAATTCTTTACATTTTTCCTTATTTGGCTATATAACCCTATTCCTGCAAACATTGTAATTGTCTTACAATAACTTCAAGAAGCTTATCCCCACCCACATTGGCTCTGTCCAATAACAAATTATTCTGTGGCATTTTCCTATAATTCATTTTTTCTATTCCTGGTGACTTTAGATGGTACCATTTTGGTATGTTACACATACACATAGAATCTACAGTTTAGGATTAAACATTTTGATCTGCTCCATATTAGGTGCATTAGGATTAAGGAAATTGTAGATGTAAACATAAGTAGAGGTGCCTAGTCATGATAGCATAAATAAACACTGCAAAAGAAATTTCTATTGAAGTAATGGTTTTAAAACAATATTTGAGGCATTGTTAGAGGATGTGCATGTTTATGTTAATTATGTATTATAGGTAGAAATGCCTAACTTTAATTTTTTTGTTGATGTCAAGCCTTTTGTGGATGTTTCACAGATTCTGGCTTAGAATATCTCTGGCATTTTTGTATGAGGAATTTTACAATATCTGTGATTATATGTAAAAACTACAAACAAGAAGTAAGTAATTCTAATAAGTCTATCAATTGTAGCAATTATTGATTTATAGTAGAATATAAGGCATGAATTACATCCATTATTTTTTTCATCAATTTTGGTGCATTGGATTGAGATGTTACTATTTGAATGTG